>JAECUM010093889.1:0-56349 GCA_016617855.1 Megalonaias nervosa | reverse complement strand
CAGGTATTTTGATGTCTACAGGCCACCTTATTTACCTGTCTTGGATAGAAAAGTTTGAAACTGAACTTGAGGTAGCTCTAGACCATGATCAAGAGGTTATTGTGGTGGAGGGATTTCAACATAGACTACATAGGTTTTAAAAATGCAAGATGGCTAAACATGATTGAATCTTATGGGTTATCTTTACTTGTTAGCTCACCTTCCAAGAGTCACTGAAACATCAAGTACACTAATTGATCATATTTATAAATGGAATAATAAATCAGAGAATATCATTGAAGTATATATTATTGGTAACTTTAAATTAAAACTGATTTCCATCAACAAAGGAGTTCCAACAGGATCTATTTTAGGGCCTGTATTATTCATATTATTTATAATTGACTTGATGCTGTATGTACATCATTCAAAACTTAATCAACATGCAGAACTGTGATACTACTTTGCATGTGTCTGATTCAAATGTTAAAATTTTTAAACAATTTATGAAGATTTATATCAAGTTGAATGTTGGTGCTCACTGAATAACATGTTTTTCAATGTCCTAAACCCAAGGAAATGTTGCTTGGAACTTGGCAGAGATCATCAGTGAACAGAATTCGAAATCTTGAAATTGTATTATTATTATTATTATTTCCTTCAACTGATGCTCAAGGAAATATGAAAGTTAGAAGATAATGTTCCTGTACACCCTGTCTAAACACTGTGTAAATAATAATATATCCCTTCATATATCCTAGCAATTGTAATGATTATAATATTTAACAAAAATGTCTGAATGATCATTATGGCATGACTTAATTTTCAAGAAATATGTTTACTTATTATGGATATTTAGTTGCAAATAGCCAGAAAATGTTATCAACGTGATAAATTTTTAAGACAGTTCTTCTTTTGGGAAAGGAATGAAGAAAAATCAACATCATAATCTTTTCTCATTCTTTATGTGATGCCAGAACAGAAATCCTTATTTGGCACAAGTGACCAAAGTTACAAGCAGTTTGAATAATACAACATTAGTTATCACAATGACTGTATCACTTTTGCTCTGACTGAATACAAAAAAATTCTAACCATTAATTTTCATTCAATAACATCAAACCTTGACTTGAACAGCAACCACAATGTGTTGCCATGCCTTGTCAGATTCAGTTTGTTTATTAGGGAAAAGTTTTTGCAAAGGATTCAATTTCATTGGTCTGTTATATGGATGGAGTTCTTGATAGGTCAGTTAAGTCCTACCTGTCAGTTCTCATGCTGGTAGAAAAAAACTCCTGATTTTGGAGGGCTGTTCCATGCCTACCTCTTGATTTCATAATATCTCCCAATTTTTGTCTGTCAATTTTCATTTCTCTTTTAAAAAGTCCTACATAAATAGACATATCTTATGCAATCCACATACGCCATGTTCTATTTTATCACCCATGAATATTGTAACAAAATAGTCATCACACTACAAAGAATGTTTTTCTTTCAGTAAGGAGAATGTTAAGTTGAAGCATTGTTCACATCAGTTTATGAATTTTTGTAACCCTACATCAATATTTAATAAAAATGAAGCATAAAAAATGTCACGAAAAACCTCCAGATTTTATGTCCCAATCTCCATTTTTTTTTATTCAGTCTCCCTATTTGGCTTTTGAAAAGTTGACAGATATGGTTAAGTAAGTAACTTAACTTATTAATTTCTGTGAGAAACATATCTCAACAATGGCATTGTTTTGGTGCATCATTATTACTGAATATGCTGGTTGACTGAGCAAGCAGTGGTGGTATATTGTTTCCCTCTGGTGAACATTAATTATACACAGTCATGCATTGAAGACAAACGTAAGGAAGAATTATTAGCTTTATTATTGATAGCTCAATGCAAATTAGATAAACAATTGTCAACTTTTTTTAATACCTGATGTTTTTAAAAATAAAAGCTAGCATGAATGTGACAGGCCAGTGAGGTTAGTTAGGGCTGATAATGGAGATTTACAAAATTTGGTCTGGAGTTTTGAATTCCATAATCCATCAACATATTTAATCCTTTCTGAATTGCCTCTTACCACATGCAGTATAATTGATCTTGACAAATTTTAAACACCAAAGCCAAACTGACAATATGCTGCTTGTGCATTTTTAGTAATTGAACCATAAGAAAGTATTTAATATTATTTGACTATTGTCTGTCAAGGTAACAATTAAAGTGTCATGCTCACAGTCATATTATCACAGGAAGTAAATGTACTACATTGAAAGTAAGGTGTAGAAAAAAAATTCTGTTATGGAATTTTTTAAATAACAACTTTGAATATCTGGTAGATTTCAGTGAGTCACAGGAGGAACAGTAGACCCCTCTCATCTCAAGAGGAAGCTCACATGTATGAGCTAACAACAAAGTGCAACAATGGTTTATTGATATGTTTGCAATGAACGTTCACAAAAATTGTAATATCTTTAAAAAAATGTTGTTTACTTCAATAATACAAGACATCTCTCCTGATTAACAAATTAAACTGTCATTTACTTGTCAGTAAGACTTTTTAGTAATTAAAAAATCATGAGTATTGGTGAAGTGGTTGTAAAAATTAAGGAGCCATGAAACGACTGTGTTATATCAGAATTCATGTTATAAGAAGTGCTTTTTACATCAGGGTTTTCCATGATCTACCTACTGACTTGGAAAATAAAGTCGCATTAACCAACAGATTCAAATTCAGAGTAATGGTCACAATGGGTAAGCACTGGGATATGTGTTTTTCATATGTATGCTCTTCTAAAAGATAAACCAGTATCGTCAATACTTTGATACATTTATTACAGGAACAGTTCACTTGTTAAATCTGCTGTATGAGACAGAGGCACTCGAGGTTAGTGACCCTCTCAAAATGCTGCAGGAAATTCCAGCTATGTGGCGCTACCGATCAAGAATCACCATTGACCACATGCAACATGAGTTTGAGATAACCTCCACAAAGAAATCATTGAAACAGCCTAAAGTTCTTAAGCTCTTCTTGAAAGAGGTATATGATCAAATCATTATCCAGAGCAGTCCTTTGCTAGAATTTACAATGCTACCCAGTAGGAGACACATAGGGATCACTTTTCTGATGGCATTGTTCTTGTTATGGTTGTTGGTTTGGGTGCCAACTTAAGGTTTTGCATTTGGTTATCTGACAGTTTTTTATACAATCTTGAAGCTTAAGGGATTTATTTAGATTGAAAGATACTACAAACCACAACCAAAAGTGGATCACAGTGGTCTTCTATTGATGCTCCAATGATTATGCCAAGTTCTGCATGTAGTTTAGTTTCTCAAACATTGTTGTATGTGTACAGTCATGAAATTTAATGGTTGAATTCATCTTGGAGGGTGCTACAAATCACAATGACCTGCTTTTCACACCATTGATTACATTTCATTTATTGCATTAGCTCAGTTTATCAGGTATTGTTGTGTGTATGTATTATGAAACTTGATGGTTATATTCACCATGGAGGTTAATACTCACTAAAAGCAAAATTAGGTGATTGTGACCATTTTTGCATTAGTAACTCTACAAATCTTTGGCATCACATCATTACTTCACAGGTAAGATAAAGCATTCCACATAAATTCTGGTTGTAATGTTTATAATCTATTCATGTATAATTCCTTTTGTAAAATAATTATGCAACTGTGAATAAACAAGACCTTGACTGAGTTTGATTTGTAGCATTTTTTTTATCTTCATTACAGGGAATACTCTTTTCTCCTGAACATTGGTTCCTGCAACATTATTTTGTAAGAATAGTTTGATCTCAGCTAAATTTTATATGCAGCATTATACTGATGAGACCTTAAATCAGTTTTATTTTCAGATTTTGTTATCATCATGTAGAGGATTATGGCCTCCTGGTTGCATTTTCTCCTCAACTTTGATTTCCATGATGACATTAATAAAGATTGTTAAATTTCATTTAACTTTATATTAATGAAAACTCAAGTGAGGTTTTTTTGGGGGGGGGTATTCAGCATCTTAATTTAAAGGTGTAATGGCCCCAGATTTCCTATCATTCTGGACATTGGTTTCCATGTCATTTTTTGCAAACTTTATTATAGTTTGCTTGCACAGTGTGCATGAGAGCTTATGCTATAACCCAGGTGTCATGGTCAGTGGTGACATTAACACTGACAGATGTTTCACTTTTATAATTAAGTTAGTATTTCATATACTATTGCCTCAACAGCCTCCTCACAGAAGGAAGGAATTTGGACGTTTCCAGTAGAGTCTGTACTATAGACTAATTTTTCAGTATTGGGTTGGGGTGCAGGAGAGGCAAATGCATTATTACATGGGCATTTCGATTACTATTCCTCTAGTTGCATTTCTACATCATACTATAGTATTTACTGCTTTAAATTAGAATATGAATGTGCAGGAGGGATAGATACAGCTATGATGAGATTTACTTCTTACAGTAAATCATTTACAGTGTATTATGATGTTGTTTGATGTGCTGTATAACAAGATGAACTTGAAAATAAAATTATTCTTTATGCCAAATTGTTTGTGGAAAAATACTTTCAAAAAATGCTTGGCTTTCTTCAGTTTGGTGTTTCATGTTAGACTACTACAACATTTTGAAGATGATGTCTTTGCCGTTAAGTCACAATGACTTTCGCTTAAAAAGAACGATATTTCACAGCTTATTTTTGTGAACTATAACTCTTTACATCACTGTAAAATTCAAATATATTCCTCTTGCACTGACTACAGCTTATATTGAAATTTCAGATATTTGCCTTGTAGCAACTGTGAATCCACCCAACAATAATACCACATGAATAGTATCAGCAGTACTATATTTCATGTCTTTCTTTTATACATGTCAGAGTACATATGGATTTCTTTTCAAAGCACAAGAAATAATGTGTAAAAAAATTTCATTATCATTTTCGGAAGAGTTTATATATGAAAAATTAAAGGACACAACATTGAGGTCTCCAAAAGGTCTACATGATCATCAGTATTAAATTCATGTGCATCTGATCAAATTGCAAAGCAGAATCTTACATTAGTACAATATTTGGTTTGATGTTACTTACATTTGTGTGTATCGGGATGAATAAGTTTGAAAACAGTAACTGTGACATGGATATAGGTATCTCATCATCACAACTTTATTCTTGCACCTCATGATCCAAAAATATATGCCCCTTTATGAGAAAGAGGAAGAGAAAAGAAGAGATTTCAGCCCATGTTGTTGCCATTTTGCTTAGTGTACTTTACTTTAAATGTTTCTATTTAGTTGAATCATTTGTCAAAGAAATATAGTAATAAAATAGTTAATAGAAATTTTAAAAATAAATTTCTTTACTTCTGCCATTGTTTTTTACAGTACTTGTATGTATTCTGTACTTCTCAAATGCATCAATCTTTTAGAATTCATTTGTGTGGAATATTAAAACTTTCAATTACAAACAAAATTCTTTGAACAGAATGTTTTAGTAAGAGACATTTTAAGAATTGTGAATCATTTATATACAAAAAATTTGCAGGATGTGAAAAATTATATGAATTACAGTATTTCTTTATTCTAATATATCATGATTAAATTATCTTTTCTAAGAAGCTATTAATATTTAATTAATCAGAGATGAATTTAGCCAAAATTATAAAGGATGAGATTGGTTGAATTGAGCATGACATATTTTGAAGAATATATGTGTACATGGCACATTTTAATTAAATGTATATTATTGTGTTTTTATTTCTTTTTTTAACATTTGTTTTAAATTAGGAGCACCACCTACGGGCAATTCATTACATTCCCAGCATTATAAAGCTGTTGAGAATCCTGTTCCAGAAATATCAAAGGAAGTTGGATCATGCTGAAGCTTCCACCATGATTACAGTGGGAATGCTCAGAAAACAGTCCAAAAATGGAGGTTGGTGGAGCAGTTCACAACAGATTGCACAGTCACTAAGATTTTCAGTTCGTGTTTACTCTCAGCTTGTATCAGTGAAAGAAAACTTATTTATCACATAGTCAGTACACCTTGCCTATAGAGTGTGCAGTTTCATATTTTTGATATTATACATGTGAACATATCACTTTTATGCGATTCTGATTGGTCCAAATAAGCCCATGAAATTGTTGTGCAGTATTCTTTTTACTGATTGGCTGTGATCATGGGAAAACGTTTTTAACCCTGCCTTCTGGAATTTTTTGTTTTTTGGCTGCAATTTTTTGATTCAACTCGTGAAAGGGAATTGGGGTAAAATGGTCTCATCTGTTTCAATATTGCCAATTTATCCCCCACAGGGGTTTGTTATGTCATGTATAACATATCATAAAATGAAAAATGGCAAAACCTCCAAGACAAGAACAATAACAACAAGTGAAACTATGGGTATTGCTCAGATGATAGTGAGGGTGGGGGTGGGGATGGCGAGGTGGTATATCTGTTGCATGGAATCCACCCTATATACAGGCTTGGTTTAAATTTGAACTTACTGAAGTAAATAAACTCACCTTTGTTCACAGAAGAATGTAGACATAAACTGGTCTCCACAACTAACAGAACTTTATCCAACCACAGCACATTTACGCGGTAAATATGTGATGCAAGTCCAACTCAAAAGAGATTTGTTTGCGTCTTCTATACAGTCTAATGTTCCAAATCAAATACTTCAAATATCCGGTCACAAATACATTACAGTAAATATGTGTATTTCTGCATCCAGTAATCTTCTTTTCACAAAAATATTGCAACAATGTAATGTTTAGTTGTGATGTGGAATTTCAACATAAACACTGGCACTGTGTTGTGTAGACCAACTCAAACTGGTACTGTGCACTGTATCAAACAATGTGACATCACACGCATTGGACATTTTGTGTTGACAAATGTTTTGTCTTTTGTAAAATGTTCTGTTTATTTGGATGGATGCTTATTCTTTGATTTATAGTTAGCAAAAATGTATAATATGTGTTTACTATTTCAACTTTGTTTGGGACTATATTTTTATGCACAACAAATGAAAGGTACAGCGTCTGTCAGAATGAGTGAAATTATTCATTCTTCTTTCTATCTAAATAATTTCTACTGAAATTAAGCTTTTGCTCACCAAGGCTTGCAAAAGCTAGACATTATTCAACTTGTTTCATAAATTCAGTATTAAATCATTACCCATTTGAGATTCTCTGTTAATGTACAAAGATGTGAGGTATGACCAGAGACTGGGATGAGCTTAGACCTGTATTGTCATTGTTAAAACCAACTGAAAAAAATAATTCATTCACACATGTTTGACCTATATACATCTTTGCCTACTTATATGGCCATTTCTGAGCTATATAGTTGGAAGTGAAACAAATGTTCATTCACTGATGAACTTTCCATGTTATTTTTTGACTGTACATTGTATAATGTGATGTGTTACCCTCAGCAAGTTAATTCTGTATATTGTACATGTGAATGAGTATAGTAAAAATATGGTGGACTGCATGATTTCATGTAAGGCCACACCTGTAATGGCTAATCAAATTAATTAATGATGCATGAACTATGCATTTCTTGCTGTAACTCCAAGGTTACTCAAAGCCTTTGACTTTCAGCCTTTAAAAATCTCCCATATAGGCATGGATAGTGCTTATTGCTGGCCAAGCAGATTTTGAGAACAGTGATTTTTAAACATTAATACAACACAACATTAATCTCATTTTTTATCTGTTCATTATAGTATCTTTGATCTAATCTCATAGAATATTATTTTATGTCTCTTATGCCCAGTCACAGCAGGTGGGTGTGTATGCAGGCAGATTGTTCCAGAGAATGTCAGTACAATGCTGGCCATGTATATAGTGCCAATCAAAAGTCAACATTTTAAATTTTAAAATGATTAAAAACGTTCAGATGTAAAAATAAAAGAATAACAATGTTTTTAGTTATTAGAGCATCCAAGATCACTTTAGATGGATATTATTGTCTGCATGATAGTTTACAATAGCTACTGGTGACTAGTACAACTAGAGGTGAGCTATATGATCAATGATTACACTCTGGTTAACATTTTCTTACATGTTACTAGAGTAATTGCCTTTGTTTAACTTTGAAGTTTGTCCTTGCATATTGAAAAGCAATTTTGGAGGGGCATCCATGTGTTATGGACACATTTTTTGTTTGGCCCAGATGAGTAGGTACTTACATGAAATATTGTCTCCCATAAATTAAAGTTTGTTTGTTTATTCCTTCAGGGAAACACTCAACAATTATTATGTCAACAAAACTTATCATTTTAAGATTCAGATTTGTGTTTCATTTGAAATTTCCCTGACTTTTGATGCAGCTTTCTATTTCCTTGCCATGTCTTCTGGTACACTGGTAGATTAAGAATCTTGAAATTTCTTCATTCATTTACTTCTGCTTTCTTTACATTTAGATAATGCTCCTATGATAATTGTTTCAAGTACATGAAAATTATCAGTCATTATTTACTTATGTTATTTGAGTTATTAACAAAGTTTAATGTTAGTGACTATGCAGTCAATGTATTGTCATCACTAACCAAGGCATGGTTTATTGGTATGCCAACTCTCTTGACTTTTGCATGAAAAAAATCCAGATCACCTTAAATTGGTAAAGTTATTGAACTTAATTTGAATAGTTCTCAAGTATATTTTTTTGTTGGGTTTTTTTTACGAAGTAACCCATCAACCAGTCATTATGGCCCATGATACAAACGGCTGTTCTTTTCACTATATCATATTGAAAAACACAGTGTCATCTGAAACCTCCGTGGCCAAGGGAGATTATCTGTTGTTTACTTTCAAGGCATGTCAAAGTACAAAAGGGAAAACAATTCTCACTATCAACTCAGAATACTGTAAAGATGATGGAAACATTCACATTTTGTATTAATTTTATTTTCCATACTTCATTACATACATATAACTTGCATACTTATAATCTGTAAAATGGTAAACAATGACTCCATACATTCCTAGACTGCTATGTGTCTTGATACTTATTGTGATTATGACTTAATAGCCCTAATTTATCTTTTGCAATTATCATCAATAATAAGTTCTTCCTTTATATGACCTTATTTACACAAGAACACATGGGGGGGGGGGGGAATAATTGTGACTGACTTGATTCAAGTTAAAAACTTTCTTTTGTGTGATATATTTTGTAATAAAGATGAAGGCAGGTTTTTCATAAAGGTAAATTAGTAGGAAATTTTTCTTGAAATTATGGGAGTAATTGATTTTATCAAAAAGAACCTTTTGTTGCATGGCAATAAAGACCAATCTGTCAACTCATTGATAAACTCCTTTTTGGCAGATTGATCTTTTAATGCTACATGATTCCTCCACCAGGTAACATGGTAAAAAAATTAAACCAAGCTTCATGTACATTTTCAGTATTTGTGTCAAACAGATGATTTTTTATAATATGAAATTGACATATTAAGTTTATGTCAGCCATCTGATAAAAGTTCAGTGACATAAGTGAAGTGGCACATCTCATTTGAAGTGCACAATGCATTTGGCAAGAACTACGCCCTGCCTAGTATGAAATTTTACAAGTACAAGATAAAACATGTTTGATTTCTTGGTTACTAATGAATTTTCTGATGTTCTATTCCAGATGAACTTCCCAAATTATTAGATGAATATGCAGAGGCTTGGGACCTTGTCAGGGAGAGCCTAAGTAAGATAAATATCTTCAGCTTTAAATGCTTCATACCTTCACTATGATGTGTGTCAATGAGTCAAACAAATTACTTATCCAAGCTTCATCGAAATGCACATTGATACACATCATAAACATGTGGCTTTGCCTCTCATAGTACAGGTGTTTTGAAGAAGAGTTGTTTGGTACATTATATAGGTGTTACATTTTCTTCAAAAATTGATTTTGACAAGCTGGATGTTTATGTGTCTCCTTTTGATTATAATTGGTGGATTTGTTTTTTTGTTTTCCAACAAAATTCCAGGCCAGTTTAATTGTTTAAACCTTTAAACTGGCTTGGATAAAGAGAGATTTTGTCCAAAAGGCAACCCCTTTGTTGTACAACATTTAATCCTTTTCTTGCATTTAGTATGTAATATTAGCACAGTTATCATAGCAGAGTAAACATGTACTTATTTAGAGTAGCTTACACCAAAGTAAACTGCCACTGCCTTGTTATTGCAATAATTTTTAAGGCATTATTTCTGATACACCTCTCCCTTGATAACTCACGCACAATGGGGTCCAAAAACAGACTGCAATATTAGTGATGGCGCGAGTTACCAAGGGACCTCCAAAAAGAATAAGAAGTGATGCCATCCCCAGTAGACA
The DNA here is from genome assembly GCA_016617855.1 of Megalonaias nervosa. Classification (NCBI taxonomy): domain Eukaryota; kingdom Metazoa; phylum Mollusca; class Bivalvia; order Unionida; family Unionidae; genus Megalonaias; species Megalonaias nervosa. The sequence goes on along the minus strand of JAECUM010093889.1, from coordinate 46,025 downwards.
TCGAGAAAACTGCAGGTGGTGGGAACTAGGCTGTTTAATGACTGAATTGTATCAAAAATAATTGTCAATAAAGTACTTTTTATAATGAAGTTGTTCATTATTCTGTACAAATTACATTCGTTTTCAAGATAATCAACATCTGAAAGATCGTTAACATTATTCCAGTTGGTTTCAATAACCAACATGTGTCGCTAAAACATGCGTATTACATCACTGCTTTTTGTTGTTGTTGATTAATATGCAGTAGTAGAGTGCAAAGCAGGGAGTCTGTGAAGCAGGGAACCAGACAAACTGTTGATACACCACTAAACAAGATTGCTTTTGTCAAAAACTATTTATTTTATGAGACAATCATCTACATTGAAACTCAGTTTTTGTATTTGTTCAATTAGTAAAATATTGATGCTGTGAGGATATCTTGAGGATGGTGCCAATTGTGATTGCTATTTTCTTAAAATTCAACAAATAGGGATCAATTTTTGGGGTATTTTCTGTTTAAAAACTGGGATCCATGCCTTACGCTATATTATAAACTGATTTTCGAGTTATCAGGGTGCGAGTTATCGAGGGAGTTGTGTACTTTGTCCTATTTATGAGATATTATTGAGGTTTTGTATAGTGTTGCCTATGATTTGAAACCAAGAGATGTATTTTATTCAGTGCAAGGTAAAACCTTCAATGTATATGTATTGATGCCTTGATGTAAATGGCATCATTGTAAATGTGAGCAGTGTACCAGCACTATGTTTGTTGTTTTAATACTGGTTCCACATATTAGGTAATAAAATGTCAAGGCAGTAAATGTAATTACTTGTGACTTTAAAAATACTGGAATGCAGTAATGCATAAACTAACAATAATAAATGAGCAAAATCTGGGAAGTTGCTGTTAATACAACATTGTGCTAATGTTCAATGCATGTCATCATCCAATGAGACTGTACATGTTTGAAATACATGTACATACATGTAGGTAGAAATGATACAAAAACAGGAAAATGAATTTTGTTGAACTTACAGATAAATTATATGAATTTAGAACATCTTGATCTAATAATTCATAATGACAATTCCTTAACAACAGCTAAATCCCTTTTTTTAAATTAATATTACAATCAATGAAGCACACCAAGCAGTCAGTAGTAGAAACATCACAATACTTATATTACGTGAAAAAAATGGCTATAATTTAGTGTGACCACTTTCATAGGTTAAAAACTATTTTGTTTAATTATTAAGGGTGTCCCAAGACTTACCATCACTACAGTAATGCATTTCAGGAAGTAATTCAACCATAACAATCTTGGCCACTGTGACCTGATTTTCATACTTGAGTGACATTGTATTTTCAACTATACTTTTTGTTACACCCTCAATATTTTAGACCTTATTTCATCTGCACTCATAATATGCTTGATGTGGATGCATCTTTTATAAAATTAAGAAGAGGGCCTTTTGGGAGTGTATTTGTTGAAGTAAGTGAGCTACCCACAGTATATCAAGTGTCACTATTCTAAGAATAAGTCATTATGATCTAATTTATAAACCACTCTTTTTCATTCAGCTTCCATATAATAGCTATAGAAAACTGACAATTTAGAAATGTTTGATTTTTGCACATTTTTTCCCCTACAAGACATTTATGTTAAAACTGTGATAATTTGAAAATGGCAGCTATTGACTTAGCAAGAATTATTACAAATCTAACACAATTCATTCTCCAACATACTCAAGGTCACAGTCATAGAAAATTTGAATTAGGGTTTGGTTGAAGGTTTTTTCATTTGCATGGGGATAACAGGCCCCCCTCCCCGTCATTTTTTGCACAAACTGCAGCAAGTGAACAGAAATATTTTTCAATCAGTTTTTCCCATCAGTGGCCACTATTAACATATTTGTAATCAAGATACAGTGTGACCCCGCTATAACACGGTAGCTGGGAGCCACAGAACCCGACCATGTTATAGACCGAACTGTGTTATAAGCAACCAGGTCAGGTAGCAGAAGAAAATGATGCATGTACCTGAAAAAATGTGCCGGGGTGGGTGGGGGTAGGTAACAAATGCGGGCGCAAAAATACGTGCTTCATTGGCAGTTTTCATCTTAAATAGATGCATATTAAATGAGAAAAACACCTGTAGTGAAAACAGAGAAGGCATATATAATATTTAACTTTATTCAGAGAACCACTCATTGGTACATACACATGTATACTGTTTATATATACATGTCTAATGCATAGCAATGAATAAAGTATCAACACCATGTACTCACCCGCAAATCACGTCACATATATTGAATCCACAATACAAGTAATTCCATCGAAAATATGCACACACACACACATTTAAAATATTCAATAATTTTGTCACAGGTCATATAGGTCTGAATTCAGTAGAAAAAAATAGCACAACCACGTAACGAATGATGAAGCACATTTACTTTCAGTATGTCCGAAGTCGGTAAAAGTTTACGTTTTAAGCGTCGTCGGTAGAGTTTGTAAGCATAAACTTTTTTCCTGTAAAAAGGAAACTTTCATGGCACAGTAAAATGTTCCAGTCATGTTTGAAAATGAAACAATCCATCAGATTCCATTGCTTTTATTTAAGTTTGGTAATGGCTTCCTTTGAAGAAAGGTTCTTTGTTTTTATTGAAGATTGTAGTCGGCTTTCTTTGATGAAGGGTGCATGCGTTATTGAAGTCACCGCTAAAGGACAGCTTTGGAGAACCAAACAAATGCCCGTTTTTTATTGTGGCAGCAACATCAAAAAATTGTATTGCATGATTGAGACTGATTTTTTTCCCATTTGCTTAGTACATTTAAATAACAATCGGCGCTTCAAAGGTAATGTTTTCTTTGAAATTTCAGCTACTGTTTTATCTGGGTACGTTTTTTTTTTTAAATGAATTGGCCGTCGTATGGTCAATTGTAGTTACTGTCCATCCCTGCCTATTGAATAGACAAGGGAGTTTTTTTTTTACATTTATGGTAGTGGAGTGATGCTGCCTTCCAGGCATGCGTCAGAAATTTAAAGAAAGGGTTAATTGATGATAGAGATGCAGGTGTTCTGGTCTGATGACAGGGATTACTACAGAAAACGTGAATGTTCTGAAGGATTTAATTCTGAGTGAAAAAAAAGAGGAATTTTACTCACCATCCACATATAAATGTCAGTCTTTGTAAATATATTAATTACTAGCAAGCGGCCGAAAATCCGACGAAGATAGATTATGAGATAATGCCTCGTCCGGTTGATCTCCACTACCAGAAATGTAAATTTGAAAAAAGGCAGTTATCTCAAAACATACAGTACTCCAGATGTCAGCATAAGCGGATTATGATATAACAATGCACTGTTAAGATGGTTTGTCAATATGGACAAAGAATTTTTTTATGTAAGAATAGATAAATTTCAGTGCATTTTATATCAACTTTACGGCTTCCTTTCAAGGGGCCTCTGGATTTCTCCACTCCAAACCAATGGTTGTATATACAAGTTTAAACAGCCAACAATGTCGCCAATAAAAAAAAGATCGCCAGATGGTCAATGTTCCCTCTAAGGTGCGCGGCCACACAGCTCATCAGAAAATGCCACGCAGCAGTTTCAAAATTCCGCACACAAGTTTTGGTAGCAAATACATATACCACGCAGCAGTTTCAAAATTCCATGCACACAGGAAAAATATTAGAGGGAACGTTGCAGATGGTATATTTTGCCGCCAATAAGGAGAAAAAAAATCGGAATTTGTGACATTGGCGAAGCCCTTCGCGATTCTTGAAAAAAGTTTTACATGCTATTTCTCGTACTTTTAAGAAGAAAACACTATTTTTCATGTATGAGAAAAATGCATATAAAATTTCAGCAGCCACGCCACGATTGTCTTGTATTATTCATACGCAATCTCTTCCCTAAAATGATAATAAACTTTTTTTTTTTTTTTTTTTTTTTTTTTTTAAGAAAGAATTTTTTTTCATGTATGAGAAAAATACATGTATATGAAATTTCGGGAGCCACACCACAACCATGTTATAACGGAGCGTGCTATAGTGGGGTCACACTGCATATGGATGTCTCAAAATGATTAGTGCACTAGATAACTAGTTGTAACATAGGAGTGGTTGACAGCTAAATAAATATACACTGAAATTTTAATTTTACAGCTTCTGTGCCAATTGAATATCGTGGAGAAAGGATCAGTGACTCTACTCCTATATCTTGGCTTCTTCCAACTGCAAGTGATGCTGGGCAGTGTGCAGACAAATTACTAAAGTTTCTCTTCCACACACAAAATTACTTCTTAGACAGCTACTACCGAGAAGTCAAAAGAAGGTACATGTTTCTGCACATGAAGTTGGCATTTTTCATATAGCACAAATCTAATCTGAGTTCAAAACACTACAATCTACATCCCATTTGTTAGTTTGACAAGTGCCTTTATGGATTATGCTGTTTTTATGAACAAAAAACAAAGAAAAGAAATGTGATATACCATGATGATACATACAAAGTAACAGACAATAATACTTGTTAGATTTGTTTCAGGGTATAAAGTATACAAGCATACAATCCTAATTCATTTTTTTACGTTAAATTTCCTTTGTTTTTTTTTTAAATTTCATCTAAATTATAAGAATAACAACTCCACTGTGAATCAGAAGAAATTTTATGACCAGGGTTCAATCTAGCAGGTGAAAGTGTAATTTAAATTGATTTTGGGGAAGAGAGGTTGGTTCTAAATGAGTGATTTCTATTTCATCTTATGACCTGGAGATGAACCCTCCAAAGATGAATATTTGGAATTGTGCCACCTTAGATACACTCCATGATATATTTCTCTATCTTTCTATCCCCAAACCAACTTATGTGTATGTATTGATGCAGAGTGAACAGTGCCCTCTAGAGTCCTAGCTTGTAGCATACAGCACATTCATAGCCATACCTGCTATAATCCCAGACTGTGTTGGGGTTTTGTTGAGACTCAAAAAGAGTTTTGAGGTCCTAAGTGGTGGCGGTGGGGTCAATGCACATGACCAAACAAAGTTATGTTGTCCACTTGAGAATAAGCTATCATTTCATGTAAGCCTATAGAAAATGATTGGAAATTCAAATCTGAATTTTAAAAAAATAACTTGTATGTTTTTCAAAGCATTTAATACAACTATAAAAAAGAAATAGTTGGTAGACTATATTGTCAAATATCAATGCAGTGCAAATATATATATATATATATATATATATATATATATATATATATATATATATATTTTTGTGTGTGTGTGCAAACACCTAATCACAACCACACTGACATTAAATAATAACATGCATCAAGTTTCTGTCTTTAAAATCCATTGGATGGCAAAATATAGGCTTAATTTAAATTAATAGTATTTTAACAAGATTAAATAATAATGAAGAGAACTAATCTGAATGTTCAGTTCAGCATGTTGAATATACTGTGTACAGGTGGTATTCCTATTTCGACGTACTTCAGAAATACTAATGTTGATGTTTGCTGCATGTGCAAAGAATGAAATGCTCCCCCTTGCTGCTGTGCTTGACAAAGTTAAACTCCATTAACCTTTAGTTTTGAAATTTATTTTTGCAGGGATTTGCTTGCTAACTGATAGTGTATTGCTTCTTGAATCACACCATTCATAAATGAATCACACTTGAGCACTATTCTGACAACTAAAAATCTGATATTAAAGAAACGTTGCCGCTGATCACAAACTTTATTAAAGTTGGCTTCAGCATTCTCATTCAGTGCAGTGATGTGTAATAACATCTATTTTTCAGCACATCTCTTTAATATACTTAACTTCAGATGAATCAGATCTTTCTGCTCTATGTTCTTTACCTATGCAAATTAGCTAAATGGACTCTTCCACAGCAGAATTTGATTCGATACATCACCCTAGCTGTTGTCAAACAATTAAGTAGTTTTGGAAAGGCGGTTGTTTATCTCGGACCACCTTATCTTTTTATTGCCTCTATATCAGCTGCATACCCTGAGGATAGGTTTGGCTGAGCTTTGAGCAGGACTGTTTGCTGCTCATACATACTACAGACTACAATTATATATTGCAGTGGTCAAGAAATGGGGGGGGGTCCAAAATTGTGTTTTTCATGTGACACAGCATTATGATAGGTATGCATAGCTAGGACCCTTGTGACATAGACACCATCCTGTCAGTTGCCAATAATTGGTCCCAGTTGAACCCATTACCTAATCATCCCCTGGCTAACTTGTTTTGTCAGATGTGGCAAGGTGAGTTAATGACAAAATAGATTGCCACTGACCCTATTCATTTACTTCTAAAGACCCAGTGTTGATAAACCATGGTTAGTTAGTTATGTATTGAGAACCTGAGAGAGACAGCATAGGTATTCCAAATGCTTATTAAAAGTATATAGATTATAATCAACAATCACTAGAGGTTCTGGAAAAACCATGCACACAAGAAACCATAAAGTGAAGAAGTGAAAATTAAAACTATATACATTTCTGAAAAAGATAAAAATCCTAAAATATTTTTGTAAAGTTCTTAATTACGTTCTGAAAGTACATGTATTTATTTTTTCACAAGATAGATATTACTATGATTACCTGAATATTATTTATCACTATCATGAACCGATTTTTTTTAAAGACTTTTCATTCTATCCATTCCATACATGGAAAAAAAATGTGAAGCATTGTCATTTACATGTTTACATTTTACAATTTTGGGACATCTTCAGTGATGATATATTCTGATGTGAACCATGTGCATTTTTTTAACCTTAATTGATGTGCAGAGTATTGTATGATTAATGGAAAAATAATAGTGTTAGGCTTAGTCATTGAAAACACTTTCTGTAGAACCATTTGAGAAAAGGATTTTGCAAAAATGATAATGTCAGATAAGCAGGAAAGCAGCAACTTATACTGACATTGACCATTTTGATGAGAATAGTGATGAGTTAATTTTGCATGAGTCAGAACAAGATTTACAAAGATCAAAAGAGATAAATTATAAAATCAGACAAAAAATGAATGTGGGCTGATAAAAGCAACGTGTAGAAATTTTAAATAATATTACACCTACAATACGTGTACAATGAAACATTAAACAGTAATGAAGTAACCAGTTTGGAAAAGTTGCATTTATCCTTGAACAGTCCTTGAATTGATTGAAACACTACTAATGAACTTTTCCTTAGATGATCTTAAATTTATCAGAGAGAATATAAAACATTACAATTAAATACCCTCCATCCATATATTACACCAGGGGTCAGTCTTAAACCATACAAGTATTTAATTATTTTCTTTGCTCTCAGTGCCTGCAGCAGCAGGACCTTCTATCTTGATTTTGGTCCTGTCTGTCTATACATATATCAGTCCGTAAGCACATCCATCCCAAGATGCATGTTAGCAAGAATGTGCAAAAAGCCTACTCAGTTTTGACAGCTGAAATTTGGCATTCCTTTTTGTATCCTTGCGTAGATGACCTGATTGGATTTTCAGCCATTACAGCAGTTTTGAAATTTATTTTACATATTTTTGAACTCTGGAACCTCATATTTTTTTAATACAAACATTATAGACACTTTGAAGAAGAAATCACTTGAATTCAGCAAATTTGTATAAATAGACAGCCAAATCAGATTTTCATGCTATTATATAAATTTGTATGTACCCACCAGTAGGCGGAGTGTATTGTGTTATGATGTCTATCTGTCTGTTAGCAATTTTGTTTCCACACAATAGCTCAAGTTGTCTGCCATCTATAGTTACTAAACTTTGTAGATGGCTTGTTTTTAGGGTAAGGAAAAACTGTTCATTTGGGGATGAAAAGATCAAAGGTCAAGGTCAATATGACTGGAAGAACAAATGGTTAGTATAAACCAGCTCAGATTCTCCACCATCTGCAGTTAACCATGCATTCTGGATTGCTTGTACTTGGGATAAGAAGAACCTTATAAGTTTTGAGATCAGAGGTCAGGATCACACCAATCCATTGGACTCATTACTTACTAACTGTAATCCTTTTGTCACAAAATGTCAAAGAAAATATACAAATAAAAACCATTTTCATGTTAAATTTTGATGATATATACAAGAAATATCACAGAATAATAAAATCAGACTGAATTTTGAGATGCAATAAGAAGACAGGCATCTTTGTGGTAGATTCACAATATAGCTGCCCCAGTTATAAAGTGCTCTCACTTAACCACTCAGTGCCACATGATGTTATCGAGATCTTACAAAAGCAAATGACCTAGCAGGCATTTACCAATCTCTTTGTTATATATATATATATATATATATATGTCTATAAAAGAAAGAATATTAATTGCAGAGTTATTGTTGTTGTGAGCTTAATGCCATATTTCAGCACATGTACAACTGGTGGAGGGAAAACCTGGGAAGAACCACCAAGCTTTCTTGCATACCCACATAAAGACTCAATACCTATGCAGACAGAGATGTGATGGCAGTGATCAATAATGGCGAGCACTTGAGACCACTTGGCCACCTGGGGCCTCTTCTTTGTCACAGTAACATTTGTTCCATGTCACATACCTTAACCAAACTTTTTGAATAGTTTGCACTTAGGATAAGTGTCAATTTTTAGGTCAAAAGGTCGAAGGTTGCAGTCACTGTTACTGAAAGAAGAGATGTTGTTTCTGCACAAGCATTTAAGTTATTTACATAGAGAACTGTTACACATGGTGTGAACATAATGTGTCATTCATTGAATTATTGTTTAATTTTAAACTTTATAGCCACAGACTTTTTTGGTCCATTTTTGTTGATGTACAAAAACAAGTTTAGTTTATGCCTATTAAGTGTATATAGCTTTTATGGTGGACTTCTTAAAATGTTCACGATTTTACCTGGGTAAAAAATCCATAGCACCATTCTATGTTAACAGGGAATCAGATAAACACTTCACGTTTCAAATCTGGCATAAGTGATTCCACATAGAAACCTTTTAAGACCTTTCTTAAAATAAGTTACAATATTGTTACACACTTTCCAAAATTACATGTATGCAAAAGTGTCTTCCACTACCACTAACCAAACCTACCCTAACTACCCCTTCCATACAGCTTTGCCTGCAAAAATAGATTAAAATTTTACACCACTTCACACATCTACAGACCACTGCCAATAATATCTCAAAGTTTACAGTCTCAACATCTATAGTTCATTGGTTGTGCCACAAACAAATTCACAAAATTACTATACATTTTACAAACAATTACTGTAACAAACTCCAGTGCAGGGGATTGAACAAACTTATACAGCAAAGTTTGTGCACATCAAAATAGAAAGCTAATTATATCACAATGTTTCAAGTTTTTATCTAGAATTGTATTGAAGTTTTATATGACAGTCTGTATGCACATGCACATCTTAACAGATCAGATCATAGTTTTTCTTTTAAAAAGTGACGGGATAACATGAATCCTTAAACCTATATGCACAGTTTGTTCTGATTTTCAATAAGAATGTACATCAAAATGGAAACACAATGTTTTGCAGTCTACTCAGCATTGAGAGATTTTTTTTTTTACCCCACCAGAATGTGGTTGACACATATAGTGTTATCCATGTCCAGATGTTTTTGCATTTAGGTCATTTCAAAGGTCTTGTGGTGGGGCATTCATTTTCTATGAACAGTTTTAGCTATGCTAGATTTAACATTTGCAAAAATCATTTTTATGCTTTACAGCAGCAAGGAAATGCCTCATGTGAAAGTACGGGACATAACTCCAGCTCACCTAATCAGCTACCATCCAGAACAAGATATTCTTCCCCTGGTTTTGGCCAATTGTAACTATTCCTTTGAGGTAGGCAAGGGAACAACCATTGAGTACAACTTTGCCAACCTGGAAAGGCAGATTGTGGACAGATTTCTCTTTGGAAAGTCTTGGATAAACATTGAGGTAACAATCCATTTTGAAGCAAAGAGTTAAAATACCTAGAAAAATAAACTGAACTTTGAAAGATAAATCAAGTAAGAAATATGTAATTATACTCCCACTGCTTGCATTGGAGTGCCTCTTTTGATCTTATTCTGTCAGTCCATCCATCTGCATATCAGTCCATCATAAGAAGGTTGTTAGCAAGATTGTACAAAAAAAGAAAGAAAAAAAACAAAGATGAAATTAAATTTGTACCTTTCTAGGGATATATAGATAACTTGATTAGATTTTCTGGCCATTACAGCAATTTTTAGGTTAATTGGCAGAAAGATAAGCCAACTTACTGAATGATTTAAATTTCTCCTAATCCACATTTGGCAAAGAACATCCATAGCTTTCACTAAACAGAATTAGAAAACATTGACAGAAAGCATACTGCATTAGAGATCTTTCAGTTTTTTACAAACAATGCCAATCTGCAATCAAATATGGCTACCTGTGCTAAAACTAGAAAAAGTTTAAGTGACTTATGACAAAAAAAAAAACAGCTTAACAGAATTTGACCAAAATTACTGCTGAACAGAATTTGATTAATTTTGACACAGAGCATACTGGCAAAAGGGGCTTTCAATATTGGACAAGTATGATGATGTATCATCAAATATGGATGAAGATACAAACACTGGAGAAACTTTGAAACAGGTGTTGTCATTATTTATTCAATCAGCAGCACTGAGTGAAATTTCCACAGAAAGCATACTACTGACAGATTTCTTGGCCAACTGCTCTTGCATTTGGCTGTTAAGCAGTTGCCAAACAAGTGAGCACTATCAGGCCTACTTGGGACTTTTGTTTGTATCATGAAAATGAAAACATGCTTATTTCTTGTTAGACCTAACAGACAGTGGAGCAACAAAGTGCTCCAAACTTTTCTTTACACTCCACTGTTCCACTACAGATATGAACTTGCTTTCACAAGCTTACAGTTGACAATTTTCCTTTTGCCTTTTAGTCTGTTTTGTGTAGTTTAGAACTTTCAGTGACAGACTTCTAAATGAAGTCTTTGTTAGTATATTTAAGCAAAAACCACTTGATATAGACAAATGAAATTCTATACATATAGTTGTTTTTCATTATAAAGATGACCTAATATTAGATTAGCAATCAGTTACAGCATTTTTTAAATTTTGTACACATTTCTTATTTTATTTTTAGTACTTTTTTAATAAAAACCTTGTTAGCACAATTAAGTAAAAACCACTGGTGGATCAAGAAATTAAATTTGGCAGACAAATTCCATTGACATTGTTTAAAGTTCTGTTTATTGACATAAAAAAATCAATAAATAAACAGTTGCAAATTAAAATTATATTTATTTTCTACCTCACTTCCTCCATAAACTCTGACACTTTTCATTTTTTATCTGGAATATGTCACTTCTCCCATAATGTAAATTAGATGATGATACACTCTTAATCTCTCTTTTGTGTTTGTACAGATTGAGTTGATGGTGTACAGAGCTGAATACACTAATACTACGGTTTTCAAAAAACTGCAAGAGAAAATTTCACAGGTGAGAGTAAAATGATCATTCATCACAAAATTGCAAATATTATTTTATGAATTTTCTTTATAATATACTGCCTGATTATAACATATAAAGGACAGTAAGCTCTGTTACTTCTCAAAAGTTCAAATATCAATGCCCGAACAAAACCAAAAAAACAAACTTCTTTTTCATGGTACATTATTCCTAAGAGTGTCATCAATTATAATCTATATAAGAGTGATAATCCCTGGAATGAGTATAATCTATACTTGTTTGGCAGTGCCTTCAGGGCTTTTCCATTAAAATCATATGTCACAGTACTCTGATTACTGTAAGAGTTCATATGAAAACAAAAAATTTGGAGCCCTGGTTGACCTGGTGGTCTAAGGCACTCACCTTTACAGGTCATTGACATCTCACCTCTGTCCATGTTGGTTTGAGTCTTGGGCTTAATCACCATGGGTATATGAGAATTTTTAAAGCTTGCTAGTAGCTTCTAATGGGTTAGTAGCTTCTAATGGGTTGTTGGCTTTTCCAAAGGCTGGGTTTTTCCTCCACCAGATAATTTGGCTACCATGTATAGCAGAACTGCTTTCATGGGCTAAAAAATTGCATTAAGTCCACAACAACAATAACAAAACACAAAATTTTAAATTGCATCTATAGGTTACTATTTCAGATTGAAAAGTGTGTTTTACTGGAACAACCCTCATTAGTTTGAATGTTTACTTGTGTCTTACAACAGTTTTTCAGTCCTATTAGCCTTAGAGGGGGAGGGATGGGGTGCCTCATAGGCCTTCTAAATTCTCATAGCTAGAGGTCTGAGGTGTCATAATAAAAAAAGACTAAAGTGAGTTGATCAGGTGACAAGCTCACTTTGTAAACATGGAGCATTCTCTGACATAACTACAAATTGACACTGAAGGAATAAGTTGTTGCAAACGTTCAAAATGCTATCAGAAATACAAAATTTATAAGCTGACAGCAGTTCAACTAAAACTAAAGGAAGAGACCTTTGGTCACTGCAGACAAATTTAATGTCAGAAAGATATAAATAAACATCATTTGTTCTTCATTTGTCTGCAGTGGACCAGTGGAATAGATGATCAATAATAGTTACAGCCAAAAGTTTGTACCCTGATTTTATTGACAAGGTGGTTTTGTACCACAATTGATGATTATTCATTCTTATTTGAAATAATAGTGACATTAGTTTTGTCATATCGATTCCATAACATACCTGTGATTTTTAAATGAAAACATTAAATATTTAAAAATCAGTTATGCGTTTCTTACTTTACATGTAAGTGTTACTTCTATCTGGCTGATTCCCTTAAAATGACCACCTCTTTTATAGGGCCACTTTCCTTCTGCAAAAGGGGTGACTTATGGGGAGGGGGCATTTTATATCCTTCCTATTAATGCAGTTCTAGCTCTTTCTTGTATATTCTCTCAGCCAAAACATTTAAAATCTTGAGAATAACAACATTCTTTTTGGTCCGAACCTTTTTGAAGAAAAACAGGAGACAGATTCCATGTTTTGGTCCTTTCTTTTTTTTTTTTTTTTTTCACTCTACATCTTTAACATATTTGAGATTTAGAAATGAAACCTGGTTCACTTATGCATCATCATTTGAAAGAGGTCATGTACAATATTGGGGTCCTATGTTCAAGGTCAAGGTCTTGGCTCGTGTTCAAGTTTCTATTACCTTTACCCTTCTACTTTAAACCTGTTTTGAGATTAAGGGACAAACGTTAATATCAGTAGAAATTGTGTCACATACCACATTGAAGGTCCAATTTTCATGGTCAAAATCAGAGCTCAGTAATTTGTAATTTTTGTTTTCTATCACTTTTCCATCTTGTCTACAACTAAAAGCCATTTGAACTTGGTATACTTGCACATCATCACTAGAAGATGTGTTGCATATCACATGGTGGTTGCTGTCTCGAAGGTCAGGCTACCGGTTAGTGTTTTAAGTTTTCCATTTACTTTCCCTTTCACATCATAATTTTTATAAACTTTTGAAATTAAAGACTGATGACATCATTATGGTAGGCACGATACAAAAATTCACTGAATGTACTTGTCTTCAGAGCCTAGCCATAGAGATATATAAATAGTGTATACCCATGCATAAGTTTTGAACTCTTTAGCATTCACATTTCTTCTTCAATTTTGAAAGGTTTTGCTTTAAAGCATCATTCTGCCAAATGTTGGTTAAAACAGTGTAAATTATGTGCTATTTACAAGTCAAACAAGGACCATAGCTGTGTATAAATACAGTCAAACTGACCATCATCCTTACTGGGACAAAGTGTAAAAAGAAAATTTAATACAAATCAAAGAAAATTGTTTGAATTCTTCAGAGCATTCACAAATCATCCAGCTTTAGGGATGAATTATGTCTAAGCTATAAAAATGACACCTGTCTAAATTGGTCCAAATGCGTTAATTGTTAAATTAATTCTTCACCACTATGAAGTTGAAGAGACCTTTTGTACTACACCCAGCATCATCATCTCAACCATTCTTTCTCCAAAGGTCCTAGGCAATAGTTTGGAATGGGTGTCATGACAGGTGCCCTCAATGTTAAGGGTTAATCGAGTTAATGTTTTACATGTACATCCTGTATAGATAAAGCATACTTGCTTGCATCAAGTGAATAACAGATATATTTCATCAAGTTGGTGAAAAGCTCTGTGTTTTTACAAGTGACAAAGCCATGAGTGAAACATATTGACTTTTATCACCCATGAGATGAAATAGATAAATTATTCACTTGCAAATTTTCTTTTTATTTTATGCTGAAACATATTGGCTACCAATATAACTTAATAAATCCACTATAACTTATATAACTTATATAAACTTATAACTTATAAAATATAACTGTTATAACTTATAAAATCCACTAATTCATGGGCTGGCGTAAAATGAATACTGTTGTTCCTGGAATCATTAAACTTGGTGAGGAGATACAATTTGATGAACACTACACCCTCATCAAAAATATCAGTTACCCATATTTCATGGTTCACTGACATGGTTATAACTTTTTGTTTTATGTTTATGTTTCAAATTCTCTTTATGTCATGTCATGCTTGGATCATTAAACTAGATGACTGTATACATTGCTGTTAGTACGGCCTGTACAATTTAGGTCACTCTGACCTACATTTCACATTTACTGGTTTAGGTTAAGTTTTTGCATTTAGCTCATGACAACATAAGGTGTTTTGTATGCTATGTACATACTATTCTGTCTTGAATCATGGTAATTGGTGAGAGGATTCATCTTTATGGACACCATCCTCTCATTTCAGAAGTTGATCATTATGATCGATTTTTTACACTTCATTGCCTTGGATTACATGTTATGTTTATGTTGATTTCTTCACAATCCATGCTATAATTGTGAAATAAATGACGATATAAGTCTCCATTAGTATCATACCATAAAAGAAAACAAGCTAACTTTGACTTATAATTAATATTTTACTGGTTCTGGTTAAGTTTATAAATCTAGCTCATGACCACATGTATTTGGCAGGCTGTATGCATACTATCTTATATAGAATGATAAAACTCAGAAGATGCATCCTGATAAGTACTATGCCTTTTTTTTTTTTTTAAAAAAGAGGTCTTTTGACCTATATTTTATAATTAAGTGACTTTTTCAGTTTTTTTTAATTTAAATGTAATTTATTGGGTGCTGTTTACATTAGAATCATGAAATTTGATAATTTAATGCATCTGAGTTGGTACTAAACACTTACAAACCAAAGAATGTTGCTGTGACCTATATTTTATGCTTTACTAACATACATTAAGTATCAGTTTTAACTCATGATCACAGATTTCTCCATACTATACTTAACTTTTTATGAACAGTGCAGTTGGAAGTTTGAAATAAATGATTGTTTTTCTTAATGGTAAACTTTCAAAATTAATGATTTTTACATTGTATATTGTGATAGGTTACCATTAAAAGGGTAAGTGTACTGTACATGTGGATAGTATGGAAACTAGATGAGTAGACTATGTGGATTTCATTTTTTAGCCAACTTCATTGGCTAATCAAGAAAATTACAAATTTGTGAACTATGTACTAGCCACTCCAAGGTTACTTGAAATCTGTGACTGTCACCCAGTACAATCATGCTTCATGGGTGGACAATGATAAATGCTTCTAAAACCATTTTTTAAAACAATTAATTTTATATTTACAAAAGAAAGAAACACAGAATCTGTTTTTTTATTATAACTGTAATAGTCATAGTCTAAACGAAAGTGGTGCCAATCATACCTCCAATATGGCCTCCATGGTATTCATCTGGAAAATCTTGTTACAGCTGCTTCCTCTGAATAGATGGTCATTTAGGCATAGGGTTTCACAAACACCTTATTATGATACTTTGTTGGTCCTTAAAAAATGGTACTGATGAGAACTCCAACATCATGGCCATGGTGGTCATCTTCAAAATGATGTTATGGATGGTCATATTAATATGTGGTCTTCACTAAAACACTTCTCCCTATGTCATACATAATTGGTACTAAATAAAAATGATGTCAGTGTGACCTCCCAAACTTACCAACCATGTTGTTTTTTTTTAAATAAACTACTCTTCTTATAATATAGAGTTGTTCCTGTATTGAAAATAATGCTAATTCAACCTTGATAATGGCTACCTTGATGGCCATCCTGACAATCTTTATAAGATTATTTTTCCTGAATGGAAATTCATATTGACATCATGTTTTAACTAAAATACTATAGCAATATATAGCTAGTTCTGAATAGAGAGTTGTATATTGATACCCTGTTTAACTAAAACAATTTAGCAATACGTAGCTAGTTCTGAATGGAGAGTTGTATATTGATACCCTGTTTAACTAAAACAATTTAGCAATATGTAGCTAGTTCTGAATAGAGAGTTGTATATTGATACCCTGTTTTACTAAGCCATGTAGCTTGTTCTGAATGAAAATGGTGCTCATCATACCTTCAGCATGGCACCATAGTGAAATTGGCAAAGATTTAGTTGCACATTCGTAGTTAAAAAACATATATAATTACAGTTTTATGAAGAAGTTTTGAAAACCAGACCCAGCTGACATCGAGGATTAAGTATGAGGTCACAGCTTGCATTTTATACATCACTGAACTTATGAAAGTAGTGAATTATACATATACAAATGAATTTTCACCTGACTTTGTATTTAGTTGCATTCAGATGAACAGTTTGGTAGTTGGCATTCTGACATTGATATTATGATCAGAAGTGTTGAGTTGTTGTTTTAACTGTACTGGCTTATATGAAGATAATGCAACAAATATACATAATAATAATATAATAATCCAGTAAGTGGATATATCTGAAACATACCTTAAATGATCAATTATTGTAGTTTGCAATATTGTAAGAGGTGAATAATAGTCTTGACACTTTTATTATATTTCTTTCAGGAACCTTTGAGTAGTGGAGTAAAACACCAAATAAGTGAGGAGTTCCACAGTTTGCCTGACCTGTGTCAGGCCCTGGATAACCTTGACATTGCCATCAGCTTCCTGAAATCCATTGGTGGTAAGCCTGAGAACAGCCTTGACAGGTTCTTGGTGGAGACACTCAAGATGAAGCAGTCCCTTCTCAGTACAAAGGTGAAGATCTTATGTTTATTAGTACATTAAGGTTACTATTATTTTTTACAAATGGAGAATAATTAAATTATTTTCATGCTAATACAGAAACATGCTAGTTTGCATCAGAGATTTTGATTGAAATATCTAATTTAAAATGTGTAATGTCATAAATATATTGGATGCTTATTATGTCACATTTCTGATATGCAAATATCTCAGACTATCAAATTGGAAGAGATCAAGAGAGCCAAATTATGGTGGCATGGATCTGTGTTATAATGCAAGTCTTTATTTTGAGTAAAGAATAATATTTCAACAAAAGTCTTGTAATTGTCATGAAATATAAAGAAACTAAATGGATTGGAATAAGAATTTACTTTAATCACATTATTAAAGTTGCATTTTCTTTAAAAAAAAGTCATTCTCTTATTATTCTCACTAGTAGCACTCCAAAATCACTTACCTGGTCAGCAGACCAGCTCATTTATCTTTCACAGTCAGTTGGGCAACCTTTATTGTTGAGCCCTGATTTCACATACTGCTTAGCTTTGGTGCCTAAATGAATGAATTTCATTCATACCACCTTTATTGGTTGCAAGTTAATTCTTTTGTCAGAATTTCATTATGTAGAAAGTTTCTGTAGTGAAATTTTTATGACTTTGTGTCCTCATGAACATACAAGACATACCTCAGAATTTTGGGGGGAAAAGTACATGTTGACCACTTCCATTGCATATTCTATACCCACTTGTGTTTTGAAAAAGATATGGGCATATATATTTTTATGATATTACAATACAATGCTTTCATTCATGAATTAGCTTTATCAGGTAAGTTCCTCGCCCTCACTGTAGATAAATATTTAAACACTGTTAGGTTTATGTGCATCATGAAAGGACATGTTGAGGACTATCTCTGAGTACTTGGGTCAATTAGAACTTTTAATAAATCTTAAACTTATCTATCTGTAGAGGAACATGTTAAGAAAAAATTCAGACATGAAGAGATACAAAGGAAAGCATGGATGAAATTGTATAACATGTTAATTCATTTAGAAAACAGGGATTATTAATATTTTTATCATTATTTTCTTATTTTATTCATAGTTAATAAGTGCAAATTTACCACTGATCTAGAGAGCATAGAAGCAATAGTCTACTGTTGAAACCATAATTATATGCATATTTGTACACAATGGGTGAATCACAATTGATAATGCTAATAGTATTGGTATATCAAATTGTTTTATACCAACACTGTATTATTTTTAATGTGTGTGTGTGTGTTTGTGTGTGTGTGTGACCTTATTTTAAAATACAAACCTACAATCTTTAAGAATATTAGTTTATAATATGTTTATTTACTAAATGACACTTACAGTCTATAATCATACAAATTAACACACATAATATAGATATACATAATGATATATATAAACTTAGTTACATGTCAGTTTCCTGAGAAGCACAAAATGTTATGATGTTCTTCAACCCTTTACCTCATAGAGAGTATGGCACTTTAGCCCTTCGATATACATGTAGCAAAGTTACCCAGTGCAGTGTGCTATAAATAGAACATCTGTTACCTATTCGACTCCATACACATAGGCTTGCCTGTTAACTGTTAAGCAGTGTAGTATCCGTTATGTTTAACATCAATTTTAACCATTTTACATTTTTGGTACACATATATTATGTATAGAAAGATATAAGATTAAAATCCAATTGTTATAGCTGTATAATTATTTTTCACAGAAGAATTTTTTATGTGCTTTAAAATCTTGAGAGAACTCATTCGCCGTCAAGCCGTATGACCAACCGTAGCTGCGATTTCTCATACTCAAAATTTGCAAGTTCTTTGTCTGCGTCTACAGCACTAAATCATCTGAATTTGATAATTTATAAAAACTAATTGCTGTCTACATGAATATCAGAGCCTTTACTAAAGTTATTGAAGCTTTCATAGTTGTGATTCTAATCGTGAAAACTCAAGTAAGTACTGAACGAAATCTGCAGCCTCTCCATTCTGAAAAGTGGGGAATATGACCCAGTTACTTTTAAGTAACAGATTTCAACCAGATCTTAAACAGCCACCACGTGATCAGACATAATGGTCATTCACAAAAATGAATGTAGTATCTAATAGGGAGTATTCCCTGAAGGTGGCGCTATGAAAACCCACTCAGAATGGCTGATGTTTGCAGCAGGCGTCGAAGGGCGCTTCCATGAGAATGGTGTAGAGGCATCAAAAGGCATTTCCATGCAAATTGGGTAGAGGTGTCAAAAGGCGCTAGTATGAGAATGGAGTAGAGACATCCAAAGGTGCTTGTATGAGGTAAAGGGTTAACACATATACTCACTTAGCTGAAGGCGAAGTTGTGTATCGGATTTATGATGGTCATAACATTCCATTTACCCCAGTAAATTAACACGTAATAAATTTGTTACCTCACAGACCTTACTTAAACTTGTTTGATGAAAGAATAGCTCATTAGAATTTCTTAGATGCCATTGATGGATATGCAGGCAATTGATTATAAACAGCATGCTTGTTGTAGCAGCTATCTACATTAGACAACAAAACAAACAAAAAAACTGCTGAACAACTGACAAATCTGTTTAACTCAAATCTAGCCTCTTTGGGGGAATAATTTCCACTGATAAATAAACCACACAGTAACTGATTTCCATTTATATAAACTCATGTAATATGGTTGGATGATGGATATAATATTTGTATATGAACATTTTGAAGTGTTGGGTTATCTTCCATTTTCTTTTGCCCATTGTGTATTGCCAGTCATAATGTGACTTACTTACACCCTATGTGTAAGTCACATGATTCAGTTAATATCTTGCTGGAATTTTTTAAGCCCCATTAGCGTAATTTCTAACAGAGAATAAGGATTTTTTTTCTTGATTATTGACCAATCATATTTCTAGACTTCTATTAGGAGGTAATAATAATAATACATTGTTTCATCATGTTTCCACAGGCCAGGCAGATATGTCAGTATCAACATGCACAGTCACTCTGGTTACTTTTGTCCTTGGAAAAGAACAAACAGCTTGCACTCCATAATCAGGTTTGTTTTGCTCAATTGATTTTATTTTCATTTTTTTTAGTATATGATTATCGTATAGAATAAAGTTTTAGTAAGCATATTTCATTGAAGATAATTACATTACAAAATGTATACCAAGTACTGGACTTTGCTGTTTTCCCTCCCCCCTCCCACTTCATGAATGAGTGTAGCATGTGTTTATTGCATTTTAAACTCATTAAAACTAATGGAAAGAAAACTCCATTGACAATTTTCGAAACATTGAACCAACTGTTGGAAAATGGTGTCATTCATACAGAAAAAAAAAACTTAAGAGATGAGGTGGTATTGTATCAAGCACATGCGAGACACACATACCTGATACATACATATCTCCTGAACCATGAACCTCAACCAGAGTGTGTATCATGTCAGTGTCAACTATCAGTGGAGTACTTTCTTGTCATGTGTATTTGACTTCCAAACAGAACTTTTATGATGTCAATTCAATCAGGCAGATATTTGATGATATTCTGCCTGAAATAATCTTTGATTTTCATAAACAGTACACTCCAGTTCATATAAAAATATTGATCCTATATTTTAATGACTTCGCACTTTTGATCTCTTTGTTTTATTTTAAATACATTTTACACAACTTTGGTATTTGACTTTTTATCATCTATCTTGTAAGAGAAATATTTACTTTTGTTTGGTAGGTTTTATCTTTCTGAATAGGAGCCATGATTGCTTACTTAATTTAGTATCTGACCTATAATCCTAGTTTTACAGGGTTTGAAACCCAACCAGGCCAACCTGGCTCAGATGTCCTTGGTGTGTCCTTGGGAAATGTACCTAGCTCCTATTTCCTGAGCATGATATAGCTAGTAATATGCTTAAAAAGTGCTTTTAGAATCCAAGCAACTAGCATTATCTTCTTGAAGATTTTGGAAATCTTTACCCTGTTTATTTTTACAACCATCTTAAGCTTTTTTCTTCATCTTGACGGACAACATATTTATGTTATTTGTAGGCATTTTTTTTCTTGATATTTTTCACAAAACTACCCTTTATATATTTAGAACTTTACTTTCAATTGATTATATATAGCCAGGATTGTTTTGACCCACTTTAAACCCATTACATAAATACTTAAAATCCATTAAGTGTAGCAAAGTTCTAACAACCAGAATGGTCGGTCTAATAGGTCTACATAATTACACAATTTCTTGTGAAGTTTTTCACACAGTAACTAAAACAAATTATTCTTTGTCATCTATATCCAAATTGTCTCCTGGAGTTACTCAAGAATATCAGAGATGGTTTCAATCCTGGACTGAAAGTCTTACAAAACCTTAATTTGATAATTTATTAGTTACCCAAAACCTTATAGAAATATGATTGACTCGTACAATCTGGAAAAAGTATTCTATTCTGTTGGCTGTCTAGTTACCTTGGTATTAATGGTAATGAAAGAGCAGACAAAGCTGTCCTGCAGTCACACATTTCCTAATGGAAGATTCTGATATTATGTGAATCAGGATGTCCATAATGCTTAGCAAATTATGTTCAATGAAAACTCTAACAACAAGGATTGGAAAATGAAACCCATCGGTATAGAGTGGCATTCCTCATATTGAACAAATCATAGAGATGAGGTGTAATTTTACTGCTCGTGTATAGGATACACATACCAGACATATTCATACCTCATGTATAGGATACACATACCAGACATATTCATACCTCATGTATAGGACACACATACCAGACATATTCATACCTCATGTATAGGATACACATACCAGACATATTCATACCTCATGTATAGGATACACATACCAGACATATTCATACCTCATGTATAGGATACACATACCAGACATATTCATACCTCATGTATAGGATACACATACCAGACATATTCATACCTCATGTATAGGATACACATACCAGACATATTCATACCTCCTGAAGAGTGAATTTCAACCACATTACATACCTTGCCAGTGTCCACTGACAGTGGAACACATCCTTGTTGCATATAGAATTTTACCCTCTGATCTGGAACTTTTTATGCAAACTTGAGAAGAATGCAGTAACACTTTTTGAGCCTTTTTTAAAATCAATTTTAGCTTCACTAGTCATAGACTGGAAGAGATTGTGCAATGACCTGTCATCCCTTGACCATCTGTTCACCCATTAGCACAAATTTGTAATCACTAATCCAGAACTACTGGTTGAATTGCTATGAAACTTTACACATACACAAATCCCAACGTCAAGTTGGTCCCAAATAAAATTGATGACCCTCAGACATCCAGTATGACTACTGCAATGGCATCTTGGAAATCTTGCTGCTACTCTTTCTGAATGGATGGTCATATCAACATCATTTTCACTGAAAGACTTCGTATGATGTCTAACTGGCCCTAAATGAAAAATGGTGCTGATCTGACATCTAGTATAGCCACTATACTAACCATCCTGAAAATATTGTTATAGCTACTCGACATTTTCACTGAAAGTCTTCATACGTTGTTTGATTTGTCATCAGTGAAATGGTTGTTCAGACATCCATGGTTACTTTGAAAATGTTATTATCACTGCTTCTCCTGAATGGACAGGTTTCCTCAGAAAGATATCTTTTGATGTCTAGTTGATCCTCAGTCGAAATGAAACTGGTCCTATTCTAACATACAGTATGGCAGTCATAGTGTCCATCTTGAAAATCTTATCACTACTTCTTCTGATTGGATGATCATATAATCTTGTGGTCTTGGCTGAAAGACTGGTTATAATGTCTAGTTGGTTCTGAATAAAAATGGTACCAATCTAACATTCAGTATGGATACAGTGGTGATCATTTTCAAAAATCTTGTAATTGTAAGTCCTTTTATTGCTACTCCTTCTGAATGGATGTTTGTATCAACATGCAGTTTTTGCTGTAAGGTATGATGTCTGTTTATTCCTAAATAAAAATTAGGCTAATCTGACATCCAGTGTGGTGGGCAAGGCAGCCACATGAAAATTTTGTTACTGCTACTTCTGAGCAGATGGTTATAGCAACATGGAGTTTCATTAGAAGACTTCTTATGATGTCTGGTTGACCCTAAATAAAAATGTTGCTGACCTGGCATGCAGTATGGCCATTAAATAAAATGTTGTTATTGCAGTTACTACTAAATAGATGGTCTTATTGATATGTGATTTTTACTTGAAGAGCCCTTGTGATACCTAATTAACCATTCATGAAAATGATGTAGGTCAGCTCTTGAACATGGTTGTGGTATCTTGAAAATCTTGTTTTTAATACTTCACTTGAATTTATGATTATGTTGACATTGAAGTTATTAACTGAAGAATTTCTTATTATATGTAATTGATCCTAAATAATAGTGATGATGATTAGACCTCCAGTGTCAGTGCCATGGTGGTCATCTTGAAAATCATGTTATTGTTACTTCAGAAGATTCTAATAACATAGGGGTTTTCACTAAAAAAAGACTTCTTATGACATCTAGCTGGTCCTAAATGAAATGTTGCTGCTCAGACCTCTGACATGTTCATCATGGTAGCTACTTCTTAATAGATGGTGAAATAGACATGATGTTTCACTAGACAACTTTTTATTAAATGTAGCAGGTCCAAAATGACCATGGAATGATCAGATCTCTAATTTGATGGCCACTGTGGTCATCTTTTAATACTTGTTGATCCTAGATACAAATGGTGCTGACGAGGCCACCAACATGATGGTCAATACAGCCATATTGAAAAGCATGTTATCACTAATCCTTTTCTTTGAGAGATAGTCATATTGCCATGGCATCTTCAGTAAAACACTTTCTCACTCTAAGTAGTTAGAATGAAATGAAAAGCATGCTAATGTGCCTTTCAGAATTTTTTGTAAAATTTGTAACAACTTCTGATGGATGGATAGCCATACAGACATCTTTAAAACAACAAACAAAACCACTTCTTTCTTGCAATATATGGTTGTTCCTTATTTAAATGATGCTGATCCAGCCTCCAAAATGGCTGCATTTACATCCATCTTGAAAATCTTTATGTGGCTACATCTGCTGAACAGATGGTCTTGTCAACTTGGGATTTTCACTTAAACACTACTGAAGTATGCAGTGCAGTTGGTTCTGAATGAAAATGGTGCTCATATGATCTCAAACATGGCACTATAATGGCCATTTGAAAAATCGTAGTAATTAACTATTCCTCTTCCATGAATAGTGGTGGAGACATGTTTTTTTTAACAAAATACTTATTAGAATATTTAATTGATACTGAGTGAAATTAGGAAATATCTGACTACCAAAATATATAAAGAAGTTTTGAAAACCAGACCTAATTAACCTCAGGATCAATTTTGGACTCTATGAATCTCACTAACACAGTGACTTGTACAAGTGAATATTTACCAGACATTTTAGCTGCATACCAGTGAACAAACTGATAGCAATGTGTTGGTGATTTTGAGGTCAAAGGTCTTGACAGATCATAAGTTTTGACTGACACAGCCTGTGAGCAACCAAACATCTATCCTAGGATACCTCAAATATTATTACATTAAATTATCATTAATTATTTATCCATTTGAGTATCAAATTAATATTTAATGAAGCAAAATTCAAAGGTGATGAACTTTATACATTGTTTTATTGTATCAAAAAATAATTAGAAGTGTTGCCAACTAAGCTTTGCTACAATCTAACTCGTAATTTGTTTCTATAGCACCTCCCTGGTTTCTAAAACAACTCAAAGTACTTTTTATGCTGCATGGAGGAAATATATCCAAGACAAATCCTTCTGTTTTTCACAACACTTATTAAAGGTAATGAAAGAGCAGAGCAGATGGTGCTGCTAAAATACCCCTATCTCTACAAGCATCTTATTTTAAAATACCATACACTGATTTGAAACTTGGTGTGAAAAAATCCTTATTTAGCAAGCGGCAGACATCATGAAATGATGCTGTCAGTAACAAGTCCCATGTGATCTAGCTTGGGCAAATGGACTCCTTCCTACAGAACCATCCATTGGGATGAGGTAGTCATTGCAAGAATTAGAATTGTTCATACTAACATTACCAACACCTACATATTAATGTAAAGACCCACCTGAGTGCATTTCTTGCAATGAACCCTTTACCATGAAGCACTTTATGATAGATTGTTTCGATCTCCAACCTAGATGCAATCTTTATTACAATATTCAGGACATAAAGGAACTTGTTGATATGGTAAATATGTCTTAGATTTAAAATTTTAAGAAAATTAACATTTAACAATATGTTGGTG
Organism: Megalonaias nervosa; assembly: GCA_016617855.1. NCBI lineage: Eukaryota > Metazoa > Mollusca > Bivalvia > Unionida > Unionidae > Megalonaias > Megalonaias nervosa. The sequence continues at coordinate 20,548 of JAECUM010093889.1, read as the reverse complement.
TGCCAGCACAGATTAAAGCATTAGAACAAAATATGTGTAACCTAGGCCCTATTTAAACATGATTTCTTGCAACTTTTTATGTCGTCTTTGAATATTCTTATAACAAGTTTCACAAATATCTTGCTAATTTTTATGAAACAGTGTCCAGAAAGGAGTCATCGGAATCTCTGAAAACCTGATACAAGCATACACACATACATACATGCATACATACATATTCATCAGTTAAAACAAAAAAAGGAAAAGAGAGAAAAAAATGGAATTATCATGGATTCCTAGAAATTCTTTATGGCCATTAGATCATCTGTCCCATGTAGGGACTCTTGTTTAGCTGTGCCACAATGTTTTATCTCCATACTTTGAACTGACAAATCTATTTGAACATCATTCTAATCTTATTACATCCTTGCTTTCAAGATGACATTTGATGGAGTAAAAGAGAAATTCAAAGAACAGCTAAGTGATGAACATCAGGAACAGGTGATTACTTACCTCCAATCACTGTCTTTGGATAGACTGGGACTTCTTCTGGAGCTGATGTTTGAGTGTATTGTCCTGGTTATCTCTGTACCACAGGATCCTAATAATGAATATTTTGTGGATCCTACAGAGAAAAGGTAAGGTAATAGTAATAGAGTTGTTGACCTTTTAAATTTTAGCACATCTGCCTGTAGGAGCAATGAGACCTACATTTGCCTCTTGTTAGATTTACTGTAAATGAAAGAATAGACTCTTGCTGGAATAGTATTTGTTCTGGTCATTTTTGCAACTGTTTATTACATGCAGAAGATGAGAACTTACTCAGACTATAGACATTTTATGATATTTTTATTTGGGTGTATGACCAGATAAAGTACCACAAGAATCTCCCAGCTATTCTTAATATAAGAGTTTTTTTGCACAGGTCATTTTATCCACATCTCTGTGTCCGGAGTCTGGTACCACATATTGAGTTTATGTCAGTGTTGAGCTTGTACAGAAGATTATTTCTGTGTCCCAGATCCCTCTGATGAACATTTGGTTATTGCCAAAGAGAAAGTTTAGTCAAAATAACGTAAGACTAAAGGAAGTGATAGATATTTTCTACTACTGTACAGTGCAGTGTGCATCATGTAAGAACTATCAACTACATATCTAATCTGAAGCAAATTTTGTGGGGTTCCCAATTGAATATAAATTGCTGCCAGAGTAACTCATGAGCAGCCGTTTCATTTAAAACCAACTCTTGAAAATATAACTTCCATTACCTCTCGGATCAATTTTAATCTGATGTAAGAAACATCTCCTTCTCCTCCCAACAATTTAAAATGATTATCATACCACCAAAATATTTCAGACTGTCCAGCTCAGCCTGTTTGATTTTTTTATTATTATTTAAAAACACATTTTATTGAAGACCAAAATAGTATTCATTACCTTTAGTGGTATGTCAGTTCTTAAAACAAGGCCCACTAAAATATTTTGGTCTCACATCCAGTGAAATCACTTGATTGCATTGTTATTGGACTGGTTCATTTAACAGTTTTTGCTTGGACAGGATTACAGTACGGGATGACTATCATACATATCATCAGAAAATGACACTGGGATGTCATGAACAAGGTCAGCAATGTTGATGGCAGCACATTGTTCTCAGTGAAGAGAAACTCTTGTTAATCTTAAATGATTCAAAAATTCACTGACTGCCAGAAATGTTCATACACCATTTCAAGTCAGGAAGTGAATCTTAACCCTTGCCTCAGCAAGTCATACCAAAGGCTTATAAAACTGGCTCTAGCAGCTGCCTCACTTGTCACTCAGCATTAAGAGGTTAGTGTTTGGACTGGTTGGCCTGCTGTCAGAATGATGTGACTGGGTGGGACATGATGCTACATGTCTGCAGCATGATGCCCAGTGCTAGACAATATTATAAACTGCCACACTGTAGACATCATAGTGATATGACTCAAATTGTTAAATCTACATTAAAAATAATTTAAAAAACACAAACACACAAGTATAGAGCAAACTTTGAAACAACTTCTTTCAGATCTCTGAATTGACTTGGCCAGTTTTAATGCAAATCAGCCGTTTTTTAATTTATACAAATTATGCTGATCCTGTCAAATGCATGTATAGCCACTGTTACTAAAAATAAAAAAAACATTTAGCTACCTCTCAAAAATTGCTGTCAGAAGAGTATCCTGGTAACAAAGCCTTGTCTGGCTAGGTTTGGTGTTTTACAGCACAGAATTACAGGTAGGTTATTTGTGCCAAGGCAATTGGAGTAAAGTGCCTTGCCCAAGGACACACCATGGTAGCTGACCCAGGCTGGTCTGATGATAGGATTCAAACCCACACCCATTTGGTCACGAGTCCAGCATGCTAACCACTGAGCCACCTGTGCTCTACTAATAACGCCTTGTAAGTTGATACAGATAAATGCTATCTGCCATTTTTTGACTGCATTAATAAAACTATATAAAAAACAATATGAATTCTATGTGGGAAGGTTTTAGCAAACTAGGTGCAGACAAACATTCCTAAAAGGCCATCCAAAATCCAACAATTTTGTCAGGAAGGCCAGATTATTGATAAGATTGTTGAAATAGCAAATACATCTAATGATTTTTTTGTTAGTATAGTTTCTAGAATTGAAGAACCCATTGTAAACTCCAATCAGGATGATGAAAGAAATGTCTGCAGAGAAGAAAATCCTGCTGACACAAAATGTTTTATGTCTGTAATACCAAATGCAAAAGTTTAAATTTTTGCTAACTATTGCAACAAGGAAATCAACAGTCCTAGATAATATTGGGCCAAATATCTTGATGGCTGCTGCAAACATAATATGTGATAGCATAGCTTACATGTACAATCTAATTATATCCACTTCACTGTTTCCCTAGACATGGACATTGGCAAAAGTTAACCCCATTTACAAGTCTGGCAGCGAAGAAGATGTCAGTAACTACAGACCCATATCTATGTAACTAACTCTGTCCAAACTACTTGAAACACAAGTTCATGACAGTCTTTTGATTCATGTATCAAACTTTAACTTAATTCAGCAAAACCAATCATGGTTCAGAGAAAACCACTTCTTTGAGACAGCCTCTGTCACCGTTATAGATAGATAGATGGATTACTGCCTAAGATCAAGGAAGATTAGATGGATCCATACAAGTTGATCTTAGAAAAGCTTTTGACCTTATGATCATGATACTCTTATCAATAAATTGAACATTTATCAGTGTGATGATTCAATGATTGATTGGTTTACATCATATCTAACAACAAGAACATCATGTCAAATTAATTGCAGTTTTTCTAAAACTCCGATTACATGTGGAGTTCCACAGGGATCAATCCTGGACCCACTTCTCTTTCTCATTTTCTTAAGTGATCTGCCACTGAAAATAGGCAATTGTGTTTCATCTAATGACTTGTATACAGATGACACTACTCTCTCAGATTTCAAACGGCTACAATCAAACCTAGAGGTCTCCCTTCAGATAGCCTTAATTAGAATAGTTTTTGGTGTGAGGAAAATGGCATGAAAGTAAACACAGACAGAACTAAAGTGTTAATAATTACTGCCCAACAAAAGAGAGCAAAATTGGAAAATGACCATTTGAATTTTAACTTAAATGAAATATTTCTAAAAATGGCTACCCATTACAAAATCCTTGGGGTGATGGTAGATAACAATGTGTAATAAAAGGAACATAGTCAAGTCATATGTCATAAAGTCAGTTTATGATTATCAAGCAAGATAAAGTCATATCCCTCAAGTGAACATAGGTAAATACATTACGAAAAGCTATATAGAACCATACATAGACTAGAGAAACACTTCTGAAAAGAATATTTGTAAATTAGTTCTCTTGCAAAAAAAAGAGCTTGCAGTCTCATCGTAGCAAATACTGAAAACATCCCAAATGCATTGAATGATATTAAAAATTTTATTAGTTAGTGAACAACTATTTTTGAGATAGACTACATTCATTGCATAAAGCTTCAAATAATATGGCCCCATTATATCTCAGTGAACTATTTGATGCTAGAAAACAAGGCAACACTTCCTATTTTAGATCAATTTCAGCTAACCATCTTTCCATCCCAAAACCAGATAAAGAACTCTTAAAGAAATGTTTTAAACATTCAGGGTCACTAATTTGGAGCAGAATCCCAAACAAAAGTAAAGAAAGTACAAATATAAAATGCATTCAGTTATAACCTAATTCAGTGGATGAAAAGTGGAACCTGTTCAATTTGATAAATACATTACAACTTAAAGTATAAATTCTCCAACCTTCCACTTTGTTGTCTCACTATTTTTGTATTGTATGTACACATCATACCTAGCTGGAACATGTTTTTCCAAAATTTTCTATTTATTATGATGTCCATATTATATCTGATTTTTTTAATATTATTGTGTGAAACTGTGTACATGTACTCTATGTAAATATGCAGAGGGCCACAAGGAGGATTAGCTCCATCCATGCAGCAAATTGAGACATCCTCTTTAAATTGAGTTGTCATCATCGTCATCATCATTATTATTATTACTATTATTATTATTATTGTTATTATTATTATTATTATTATTATTATGCATCATGTAGCCATCAACAAATTACTTTTTTAAACTTCTGAATAACCACTGTACCAATTTGGATCAGATTTGGCATAGATCATCGTGGCAATAAATCGCTTTCAGTTTTTACAAAATGATACCAATCCACCTTCAATTATAGCCAAGAGTACTTCAAAATTTTTAAACACTTTAAATGACATTTTCTCCAAAAATGCTGAACAGCATTTGTTCACAGGTGACTGAAAGCATCCTGGAATTAAGACCTTTCAGGTTTTTACAAACAATTCAGGTTCACTCTCAGATTTGGCAGCTTACTAAAAAATAGGAAAACCCATCCATTATCAGTCAACAATTTCTATTTGAAATTTTCAAAACCTCCAGACCAATTTTAGCTTTGCAGAGAACATCCGCTAATGCTGATCCATAATCAAATATAGCTGTCATTACTACAAAAAAATTAACCTCATTTAAATGACTTCATATCCAAAACTACTAAACTTTGGTAATATTTGACTGAAAGCATCCTGGCATGAAGACCTTTATGGTGCTGATCCACCTTCACATATGGCCACCATTATTAACAATAGAATGACTTTTAAATTACTTATTTTTCAAAAGTGATGAACAGAATATGAGCAGACTTGATAGAAAGGATCCTGTCATAAAGTCCTTTTAATTTTCTTCACATGATACCAATCTGCTATTAAATATAGATGCAGTTGCTAAAATAGAAAAATGTCTATATGATTGCCATACCTACCACAGAACACAGTTCTATCACTTGTAATAGGCCTTGTCATTCCAGGAAAGGACCATTTAGCCCCAAGAGGAAACGCAGCACTAACTAAAAAATCTGCACCAATAGTTACTGTATATTCTATTTTTTTAAACACACACACACTCTGGCTCCAGTTCACTTCATTGTTGCAGATGTTTTTCCTCATACCCATATCACAACAACGATTATCTTAGTTGTGACAGTTCTGTTATTCAGTCATACTGGCAATTCTGCCTCGTATCTAGGGATGGCAGCTGCACCTAAATATTAAGGCAATCAGTCTCACCTTTAGTGCAGTGAATGGCAAAACCCAAGGTAAATGCCAGAGTGATACATGTACATGTATTGATATTTAATAAATGATTAAATATAGATTTGTTCTTTATTACTATAATTGTTACTCAGTAACATATCCAGTTCACAGTCATGTGACCATCAATCCATATACCTACTAGTGTATCATGTAAACTTAATTAATATCACCATTATTCTGTAAGATTTCCAATTTATACTCCACCTTTCCCTCAATCCCTTTGTCTATATATTGTATATTTCTTAATAATGCTCTCAACTCAGTCCATCTGTCTTCCAGTCTATCTTATGTTTTGAAAGTAAACAAGATGTGGTGGGTCATTGAGTCAAGATAAGCATCAGTCATGGTTGTTGAAGAGTTGTCCAAAATTAGTGAATATCATTGACAAAGTTATTGATGTTATGTTTTTCATCCTTGTTGCAAATAGATAAATAAATGTTTAAGTTCAAGACCTACCATAAATTCATTTATTTTCATGGGTGTCAAATTTTCTTCAAAAATGATTTGTATGTCCATTAATACTAGAAAATTATTTGCATATCCAGTAATACTTACATATTAAATTTGTGGATTTGGAATTGACAGGTCATGTGCTCATCACATATTGAGCATTATTTTGGGGGTCTTCAAATTTGTTGCTTGTAGCAATGACAAAATCTACAAAAATTAGTACCAAAAAATAGTGAATTTACAGAATTGTATGTCCTATTATAATTCCAAAAAAGAATTTTACATGATGTGTATTTTGAAAAATATGGCATTAGTGCATAATTGACAGCTATATATGGCTTTATATTGGGCCTCATGTTTTAAGTTATGTAACATTTATTAAATTTGTATCCATTTCAGGTTCAGTGATTATCTACAACCACTAATGGATGAAAAACATGAAAAAGATGTGGAGATTCTGGACACCTTCCCAAAAGAGGTTCTGTGCAAATTTTGTGTGGCCACCTGGACCCTTACTTGTGAAAGTCTGCAGGAGAGAAAGGGTCAAAACTAATAATATTTGTTGTAAATATTGCCTCCATGTGAAATACAAACATTTCTAAATAGCTTTTCTCTCATTAAAGCTTCCCATGAACATAAACATACACTTGATCCATATCCGATGCAGATTGCAAGAATTGGACAAATGTATTGACTTAATAACCCACTGTGAATACTTTTCCTGTCATTGGAAATATTTATATTCACGAGTTGCTGATGTGCAATTCAATTTTCAGTTATGACAATTTTGAATTCTATTGACATATTACTTCTAATTATAATTACATATGTTAACTTGGGAGCTCTGAAGAGATTTTTATTTAAAGAAAACTTAATGAAATTTTAAGCATCAATGTTATCTTGTTTTTAATTGAAAGAAATCTAGAGAAAGAGCAAAGTGATTTTTTTTTTAAATAAGCCATCTCAAATTTTTACTGGAAATCATGTACCAGTATATTCTGATGGAAAGTATTGAGAATATGAATTTATAAGAATGATTTATACATTTTGCAACACACCCTAATATTGGATGCTGCTTACTTTTCTTTTTAAAAAAAACAACAATGCATGCAGGAAATATTTTGTAACTTTTATGTTCATCAGTAAACCAATCTTTTAATATTCCTAATTTTCTTTAACTTTTGTTTGATGTCACAACAATATTCTCTGATAGCATAACATTATGCTAATTGGTCTATTTACATTTTACATAATACATTTTTACTAATTTTATATATTTCATTAATATTTACAGTTTCAACGTTTTATGTGTTTAATTCATATCTATATTTGAAATACATGTACTTTAATGTATTGTATCATATACTGAAGAGCTTTATTTGTAAATATTTTCTTACATTTACTTCTTTTTATGCAGAAATCAAGTTCTGTCTCATTATTGACTCTGACAATTATAACACTCAAATCTGTTGTCAATTTATGATGTACACTCACAGCCATTTTTAACAGATGTTTTGGAATGAACACTCACAGCTCTTTCTGAGAAATGTTTTGGAATGACAAAATTTCGATGCTACATTTAATACATAGACAACATTTTGATGACTACTCTGGTAGATGTTATTTCATACTTAGATCAAAATCAGACATTTATCCCATTCTTCAGAGATGCATATAGTACCCATTACAACTGACCTATCACCAGAAATAACCATGGTTACACATTGGCATAGCAAATTATAAAAAGTCAAGATATTTTAGTTTGATATTCAATACCCCTTGTGAATTAGTGTCTTCTTTATACTGAACATTTCATGACATGTTTTTGAACATGTTTCATGATTTGAATTTGTACATGATATTTAGTGGCAGTTGGAGAGGTGACAGACATTAGGTCTGAAAGTCTGTCAAGCTGCCAGGATGGCTGTCAGTAATGCAATACTTACACCTTTAATTGGTGGTCCATAGGTACCAACAAGTGTTGAGGTTTAAGTGACACATTGCAATACATTGTTTCTTAACAGTAGTAGTTTGTCTAGCACTGAACAGGGATGGATTTATCATACATTTGGCGTACAATGCATATTAAAGTTCTGCAATACAGAGCCTTTTGTTGTCGGGATCTTTTAGGCACAATGATGTGCTAACAGAGAAACTTTGACTGCATCTTCATCATACTACTGAACATATTCTTTTTATCAATATGACTGACATTTTTATTACTGTGTTGGCTTAATGAAAGTTCTCGGTCATGAAATTACATATAGGTTTGACTGTTCATTTAGCACTTTATATAATTACATAGTTCTGACTATACATATAGTACCTGATAAAATTACATATAGCTTTGACTATACATATAACACCTGATATAATCACATATAGGTTTTGTACCTGACAAAATCACATATAGGTTTGATGGTACCTTTAGCACCTGATAAAATCAAATATAGGTTTGACTATACAGTTAGCTCCTGATATAATTACATATAGATTTGACTGTACATTCTTTACCTGATATAATTACATATAGGTTTTGACTGTACATATAGCACCAGATAAAATCACTTACAGGTTTTACTGTACATATAGCACCTGATAAAATCACTTACAGGTTTGACTGTAAATTCAGTACCTGACATAATCACATATAGGTTTTGACTGTACATATAGCACCTGATATGCATGTAGATTCCTGCAGCCTGATGCATATTTTGTCAGCACCATGAGCCAACAAAGTTTTATATTTGCTGTGCTACTGTATTTGACATTTGTCTGTATAATGATTTAGTTTAATCCAGTGATGAAGATGTTCAATTTTGGTTTTACATTTTATTGCAAGGATAGTACTGCATCAATATTGTATGAATTAGACAAAAGATGGTCAGGCTTGTAATTTTGGTTTCACATTTTATTGTGAGTATAGTACTACAGACATACTGACATGTGAATTTATGTGTGTTTAGAATGTTTTATATATCAGATAATCTTTTTATTTTATTTGAAACTGATTTTTTATGTCTATTGTGATATGAAATTTAAAATATTTTCATTTCCCATTTATTATATATATTTGTTGCATGTGTCTTAATGCCATATTTTTCTTTAAATATTTAAATATATTCTATTTATATCCTATTATATTTCCTACTTGATTTTGATTTTAATTTTTAAAGTTCGTATTTATCTTCATATGTACCTTATTGTATCTCGTGAGAAAATTTTCAAAATAGATTTTTCTGTTAGACACTGGATTCACCTAACATTTTATCTTTAAAATGTAGATTCAGTTACATACACTGCTTGTATTTGTTTCCAGACAAACACAAAGGAAAAGTTTGATACGTCATAATAATGTATAGATTTTAAATTAGTCACTATAATAACATGTGGATATAATGAGGTACAAAAATGTCATTAGAGTTTGTTTTGAAGACATATTTAATACATTAAGTAAGTACTTCTCCATTCTACAGTGAATTTTGCAATCATTTTGAATACAGCCATATCCATGGAAATTATCTAGGGTTCCAAAATGTAAGAATTACACTTTGGTGATTCTTTCACATATATACCATATAAAGGTTTATTTATAATGTAATTTTTTTTTTTACAGAATTGTAGAATAAATGATCTAATCTATTAACAGTTTATGTTTTACAGATTAAGGGACCAAGTATTGGTGTACAATAATAATACTTATGAGTGTTTACATAAGTGTTTTAGATGGATAACACACAGTTTTGTAAACCTTGGCAGCATAGAGAAATACCCATTACACAGTATCTGCCTAGGCTATCACTTTGCAATTTTATTATTAAAATACAATTTTATATGATTTTTTGTATCAAGTACATATGAAGAAAATTATCAAATAAAAATGCTGAAAATAATTACTCATAAAAATATGGACAATATAAAGATATGTAAATATGTATATAGAGAGTTATTTTTCTATTTAATTTGTATGATTTGCAAGAGTTAATTCAGCTTCATTTATACTGTACAATTTTGATTGTACCACTGATAACTGATTGTGTAAATATTGGATCCCACAACATGTAGTATGTGCATATGTAGAACATTGTTGGTCTTTATTGGTCATGAATTGGTCTTTATTGGTTGTGAAATTCTGTGCTGAAGGTACTGTAAATTACATAGTATTAGTAACAACAAGTAGCCTTAGTGAGGAAGCTATCTTTGGGAAAATATTTGCTGCCAAAATCATATGAGACAATATAAAGAATAAATTGATTACTAAAGCTTTATATATATTAAATAGTCTTGACTGGAAATTCATTTTTAGTGCTGTGGGTACTGTAAATCAATTTTAGTCTGAACAAAAAGCATTTTTAGCAATGAACCTATATAATTTTAGAACACTTTTTCCCTCAAATGATGTGATAAAATATTAAATATAAATTGCTTACTAAAACTTTATGGTCTTCACTGGTTGTGAAATTCTATGCTGTAAATCACACCATTTTAATTATCACTGAACAACTTTAGCAACAAAGCTATCTTTGGGAACATGTTTAACCGAAATGATATGTTAAAATATTATGCATAAATATTAAGCATAAATTACTTTGCTAAAAATTTTTGTTACTAGTATGTTAAATTGCTTGTATTTGCAAAAATTGGATTAAATGAAAATATTATGTTTTGATTCACTTTTGTTTGAAATAACATCTACCATATAAATATTGCAACTGGAATTTGTACATGCGGTCTATAGATTGTCCAAGAAAGATATAGATATATTTAGTCTGTATGAGAATCTACTCATTTAGAGATGTCTAAAAATTAGGCTGGATTAGTACACCAGTAAACTGGTGTAGATTGACAACACTGATATAGTAACCGATACTGATTCTTAACTCTATCCATTCAATAATAAATCTTCATATTCCAACAAATTCTTTGCAACTGTAACTTGTATAAATGGTCAGTAGATAGTCCAAGCAAGATAGGGATATATTTAATATGTATGAGAATCTATTCATTCATGAAAATATTGTCTGGGAAGATTTAGGTCACTAAGGATTTATCTTAGGGGCAACATAAATCTCATTGATTGCATAATAAATGTTCACTAGGAAGATTGATGTCAATCAGTATTTATCTCACATGTAACATACATCTCTGATTTCAAAATGGATGTTGTCATAAGATAATGAATGTTGTCCTCTAAGGTTGCTGTCACTAAGTATTTATCTAGTAGGCAATATACATCTCTGATGAATGCTTTCATGGTTGATGGCAACATACATCTCTGGTAGCGTAGTAAGATGATGTCACTGTATTTATCTAAGGCAACATAACATTTCTGTGGTAGCATAATGAATGTTGTCTATTAAGATTGATGTCACTTGGTATTTATCTTGGAGGCAGCATACATCGCTGGTAGTATAATAAGGGAAATAAATGTAAAAGATGGCCGTGATTAAGGATGAGGTAATGTTTAAACATGTTTCTTGATGTGTGGTGTGCTATATATATATATATATATATATATATATATATATATATATATATATATATATATACATATATATATATATTGAGTAAATTAATATTTTTTTTCATATACAATTGTTTAAGTATCAGATTTTGACTTGGCATAATATTCTTTTATTACTCTGAATTTTGATGAATATAAATATACCCAGCAAAATGAAATCAGTTGTTGTCATAACGTCTGAATGGAAATAGGATTGCATAGGTCAGATTTTACATTAGTGCTTGACCACTTCTGACTTGTAATGCAGGAATCACTGGATTTTTTCTTAGATAATTTTTAGAATCAGTGGATTATTATGTCTTTAAAGGAATAGCATATGATAAAAGCACTTTACTTCTCTATATTGTACAGGTATAAATATTTATCTTGTTTTAAAATGCTTTCAATAGGTTTGTCTTGCATAACAATTTTTTTTGCATTTTATTATTCATTTTTTGGTGCATGGGTGATTTTTTAAAATGTTTTTCTTGATGGTTTGGTAGCCAGCAAGTTCAGTCAGCTAAAAGGAATATTTTTTCTTACAGATGGGCAAGTTTGCTTATGCAAAGAAGGAACTGGTAGCCTTGTGTTTAAAAAATGTTTTCTCTTTCTTTTTTCTTTTCAGGATTTTAGAGTTTTGAAAATCAAGTAACTGTATTATTTTGTACAAGTTACATCAGTATGTTATACTAAAAAATGTTGTACAGTTCTTGTTTTTGTTTGGTAGGATAATGTCACCTGAATATTTAGGTGGGTTGTATCATAAGCAGTTAAACATGGATGGCCATCAAATTTTTAGATGGTATCAGTCAGTTAAGTATATGACAAATTCTTGTAAAGATAATATGGATATAAAGATCATGGTTTTTTTTTTTTTAATGTAATGGCATAATGTTTGATGAAATTTGGGATCTTATTTGGCAGTTCCATCCTTGCCTTCAACTCATCTGTTGAATGGCTGGTGCATCTACACTTTTTCTGGCAAAATTATTTTGTATAAATAATGATAAAGAAAGAATGAATATTTTTGTGTAATTATTTCTTAATTGCCTGAAACTTTAAACTTTAAACAGATTTAAGCATTTGTTCTGTGACAAAGTTTGGTGTTGAGTGAATAAGGAGCCTGTGGTTCTATGCTTTTCTTTGTTTGTATTTTTCTTTGTTTTCAGATGTTTCAATTTACACAAATTTGGTGGTGAACACTATTTTCATATTGCATATCAGTACTTTATGTTATACATTTTGCTTCAAATATTATCTTTTAAGCAAATTAAAACTCTGATATCTCTGAGTACTAGGGTCAAAAAATTATCCTTTAAGACTTTTGTTTTTTAGGTAGTAAAGAATACTGATGCAAGTCAGACAGCTCATAGTCTTGATGAGTCTCTAGGTACAGCATGTGAAAACATTGTCAGTTATTGTATTGCGTGTATGCACTCATGTATGACAACACCTTACCAAGAGTTGCTATTATCAGATTTGTTGGCCCTGATAATTGGTTAGAGTCTGAAAGGAATTTTATTGAAATTGCTTGGAGTATTGACATGAAAGATTGATCTGTGGCATTCATGTGATTAATAATACTGTTATGAAAGGTGATTTATATAAGACCACAAGATTTTATAATGGGGAATATATAAATCATTCTAATGATGAATTTTCAGAGTTTTACTGAGCGTGGAAAAATGTGCATGGATAATGGTGTGATTTTAACCTTTAATTTTATGTCTGCACTTATATTTGCTTGTATTGCACATATAGTCGGATGGGTTTATTATTTTGAATAAAGAAAATTAACCACATCTGTTTGTGTTTTTCACATTATTTTTTACACATTTTCTTTACCAGATAATATAGTTTCAGACCTGTATACCTCAATGGATTCTCCGTATTTTGTACAGGTGAGGCCCAAAATATACTAACTATGGATCGTTTAGGCAAGACTATAGAAAACGGATGAACTGGCCAAACATATCTGAACATTTAGTACCATTTCTAAAAATTCTTTTCATTAAAAAATTTTAAAAAGTGCTTATTCAATGATTCCCTGGTAAACTGTCTGCAGGCATCAAAGGGAACAGTTGGTAGTTTTTTTTTTAATATGGCAGACCAGTGTCATGTGAAAAGAAAATTGGAAGAAGCTGAAAAGTCAAGTGCTAGCCAGAAGTCTCAAAAGATCTATACAGATATCTGGCCATTTAAAAACAGCCTAACATTATCTTCTCTGTGGTGTGTACCAAATCTAGTTTTAACCTCAAATATACCTCTGTCCTCATTCTGTAAAGCACCAGTGTGGGACAGTGAGGAAATGCATGTTAACTGTGCTAAGTGATGATGAGTGAACTTGCCAATGAAACCAGCTGATTCATTAATATGGAATTTAAAGAAAATGTGTCCAGACAGCAAAATTGCAGCAGGTCTGAAATGCTGCAGAAACAAAGTCACATCTCTGGTAGTTGGTCTAGTTGATACCTTAAGGGCAAACCTAGCATAAAGAATGAGATCAGGTTTTTTTACTGTCTCTACTGATGGTACCAATGATGCTGCAAGCAAGCAATATCCTCTGGTTGTGCATTCTTATAGATCCTGTTAACCATGGCAGTTAATTCTGAATTATTGAGCTTCGAATGGTTTATGGGTGACACACTAGTGGCATCAACAGTTGAGAGTGGGTGTTACCATATTTCCTATTTTTGATATGTATTACATTTGTATTATATATTTCATCATGAGTTACAGAAATATATCAGTGGGAGAAAAATTATGTTGCCATGATGCCAGTACCACTTTTATTGCCATCAGGGCCATAGAGAGCGATCATGTACCCTGGGGTAAGAAACACCCAGACCTCTCCTGGTTCATCTTCAAACAAAATTTTTCTTTTATAAACTTAAAAAGTGTTGTTTGGCCTGGGCCCCAGGGATATATCCCTGGTTGCCCCCCCCCCCCCCCCTTGTTGGCCCTGATTGCCATTTCACTTTAGGAACTACTTTCTGTCATTTAGGAAATATATCTGCCTTTATGTATGTTATTACAATCTTTATTTTCATATTTGGGCCTATTTCATTTATTTTTCCTTCTGCTGTCTCCCCTCAACAGGATGAACAAATCCTAAAATTTGCAAAGACTGTAGACCCTCCAATATACATTAATTTTCTTTAATTAATAAGAAGGTGCCATTAAAAATATGGCTAAAAATGAACTCCAAACAACAAAATTTGGGCTTCAAGTATTAACTTTTTAATTACTTTTCCAACCGATTCCTGACTGAACATACATAAACTCTTGCTATTTCAGTATGCTGTCATTTGTACAGTATTGTATGCCTTTTACATTCATTGAAAAGAGACACATTTTTAGGACAAACACTTGGTTAAATATATTAATAAAATTGTTGAAGTAGCAATTCTAACACTAAACACAAATGCTAAAGTTTGAAAGTGATGGGGAAATTGGGCATTGACAAGTTGATTGCATAATGAAATTAAGTGATGATCAAAATTTTAGCACAGAATATGTTGCCAAACTAGACTACAAGGCATAATACTCATGTTTGAATGCAAAAATTAATAGTTTAAACATAATTTTTTTGTTAAATTATATAATAATAATGAGGACTTTGTATAGCGCCTAATCTTTAGAAGCTCTAAGCGCTTTACAACATTTGACAACACTTAAAAAAACAAAAAAAAAACATATATAATGATATGATTACAAAAATAAAAACAAACACCACGAAATTAGAAACAGAAAACATGCTGTAAATATTTAAGGTAAGGATACATTATTAGGTCTTTAAGTCTGTTCTTGCAGTTGAAATAGGTGACTTTTAAGAGCGCTCTTGAATGAGATCACTGTGTCTTTGTGTCTAAGTGCAGAGGGCAATTCGTTCCACATTGCTGGGCCCTGGTATGCAAAAGAGCATTGTCCATATGATTTCATTTTCATAGTGGGAATAATGAGAATACGAGTGTCAGAAGAGGAGCGTAAGTATCTTGCAGGTGTGTACACATGGGTGAGGTCAGATAAGTATGTTGGACTGGAGCCCATCAGTGAAACGTAGCACAGAGAACAAATTTTGTGTATAATTCTGGATCGTATGGATAGCCAGTGTAGGGTAGAGAGCAGGGGAGAGGCGTGCTCTGATCGTGGTACTCTAAGGATGATCCAAGAAGCTGTGTTTTGAACTTTTTAAAGTTTCTGGAGCAGATATTGAGACGAACCAGACAGAATTGAGTTACAATAGTCCAGTCTTGAAAGTACTAAGGAACACGCAAGTGTTTTAGTGGCATCAACTGAAAGATACTTGCGAATGGAGCTGATGTGTCTCAGCTCAAGATATGCAGCCTTGCATATGTTCATGACATGTTAGTGCAATGAGAGAGTACTGTCAAGAGTAACACCGAGGTTTCGTGCTGACTGTGTGAATTTAATGTTGGTGTTGCTGATATTTATTGTGTGTGGTAAAGGATGTGAATGAGAAAGTCTTTGTGTTGTAATCAGAATGGCTTCAGTTTTATCATCATTCATCTGCAGCTTGTTACATGTCATCCATGATTTCACATCGGAAATGCACCTCTCTACGCCTTGGATGGTAGCTTCAACTTCAGCTGGATGGCTAGATTTGTATATTTGGGTGTCATCAGCATACAATTGGTGAGACACTGGATGATGATCTATGACACTTGAGAGTGGCTGAGTGTATAGAATGAAGAGAACAGGTCCAAGAACAGACCCTTGTGGAACACCACAGCATAAATCAACTGGGCTGGAGTGTTTACCATTTGCGGACCAAGTAGGACTTGAACCATAGTAAGGCCATATCATGAATGCCAAATACATGCTGGAGACGGTGAAGTAATATATCATGGTCTATAGTGTCAAATGATGCAGACAAGTCAAGGAGAGTGAGGACTGTAATCTTTCCGCTATCCAAAGCAGAGAGAAGTTCATTGACTACTTTCAGAAGAGTAGTTTCAGTACTGTGGCAAGGGTGATATGCAGACTGTACATTGTTAAAAAGACTGTTTGAATTCAGATGAGATACAAGTTGGGATAGAACAACTTTCTCTAAGATTTTTTACATGAATGGCAGATTAGAAACTGGGCGGTAGTTCTTTAAATCATTATGGTCGAGTGTTGGTTTCTTCAGCAGAGGCTTTACAATGGCAGTTTTGAAAAATGATGGGAATTCCCCAGATGAGAGAGAGGTATTAATAACATCAGTTAGTGAAGGCAATATTGGATCTAAGCACTCTAGCAGCAGTAATGTCGGAATCGGATCAAGTTCACATAACTTTGGTGCACTCTTCATCATGATTGTATGTACTAAATCCATAGAGACAGATTCAAATGCTGCTAACGGTTGCCGCTGAAATTCTGTATCGCAACTGTATGGTGACAACAAGTTAAATGAAATTGTGTTGTCAAGTTTATCTCTGATGGTTTGTACTTTGTCACGGAAGAAATTTGCAAATAGGTCCGGAAGGTCGACTAGACAGAAGGTTGCTGGAAGTGGTGTACATTTGTTCCTTGACATTAGCTTGTTAGTAATCTCAAATAGCTCTTTGCAGCTGGAACTTTCCGTGATCTTAGTACTGTAGTGGGCTGATTTCGCTGCATGGACTATGCTTGTGACATTCTTCTTAGCGGCATCATTGATCTGCTTATGAATAGTGAGTCTGGTGGAAAGCCAAAGCCTCTCAGCTTTACAGCAGTCTCTTTTAGCAGTGCGAAGCTGGTCCCTAACACTGCTATACCACGGAGAACACTTCTGAATTGCTGTTCTGCACTTGGTTGCTGGGGCATGTTTATCAAGCAATGAATGCTGGCAGTTATCAAGTTGTTCTGCTGTAGGAGGTAAGCTAGTTGTTAGGTTTGCTTGGATGTCATGCATTAGTTGGGTTCTGTTTATCATACGGAGGTTTCTCTTAGTAGCGAATAAACGTGGAGGGTTAGGGACTAATACGTCAAGATAGCATATAATGCAGAGGTGATCTGATGAAAGTTCGTGGGACACCAGGGAGGATTGTAGAATATTATCATCAGGTCTGTAAAGAATCCAGTCTAAAATGTGACCATGTTTATGGGTGGGTCGGCTAACTGACTGTTTGAGGTTGAAAACGTAAATGGAATCTAGGAGTTTTGATGTGCATGGGTTTCCAGGACAGTCAAAATGAAAGTTGATGTTGTTGTTGTTGTTGTTGAGGGTTTAACACCATTTTTCAGCACACGATAGGCTATACATGGCGGCCAATATTAATGGTGGAGGAAGAAACCGGGAAAACCCCGGAAAGAAATCTACAAGAATAATCAGGTTGCCACCTATCGAATTTCCATACTCCAGGAGATTCGGAAACTGCTCCAAAAAGAGAGATTCTGTCAGCTTGTTTTTTCTACTAGGAGGAGGGCGGTAGAGGCAGAAACAATGGACTGACCTTTGTTCCAGTGTGAGTGTAGTTTGGATTAGTTCAAACGATGTGTGGTAGAAATTGAAGGTTGTAGTGTAGTTAAGACGGTTTATCATGGAGTTCTTTGCGATGACAGCAATTCCACCTCCGCGAGAGTGGCGGGGGAACGACTTGATGGAGTAACCGGTGGGTGTTAGATCCGCGCACTTGGGTTCATCGCCTGATGTTTTTAGCCATGTTTCTGTCAGGAAAAAGACGTAGATATTCTCATTGTTGATAAAATTAACTATTTCTGTGCGCTTTTCCGATGGTCCTACTGATTGGGCATTGAATAATGCGATGCGCAGTGTTATCTCTTCGAAAGTTGACACAAAGGTTGTCGATTTAATTGGAATTTGAATTAGGTTGTCTAAATTAACGGCCTAAGTTTTAAATTTCTGTGCCGGAAAGGGCTAAAGGGAGATAATTTGAATTCTTCTTCCTGTTCTACGCCGGTCACCTTTGAAACAACGCTTCCTTTTTCGCTTTCGTTTACAGTTATGGAATGATGAATTTAGTCCCAGTCGTTTAGTCTAGTGCACAATGTAGTGTGGGGAGCCAAGGAGTGGTCATTTAACGCAATTAATGAGGGTCCATCATAGCATAAACGGGTGGACTGGCGAGTATCACCACAGGAGTCTGCAGTTTTATCAATAAAGCACGACGAAATTTCTGACAACATGAAATCACCTTAACGGTATTATAAATTAACTTATAGCACGACGAAATTTCTGACAACATGAAATCACCTTAACGGTATTATAAATTAACTTATACGAAATTTATGACAACATGAAATCACCTTAACGGTATTATAAATTAACTTATAAGTTAATTTATAATACCGTTAAGGTGATTTCATGTTGTCAGAAATTTCGTCGTGCTTTATTGATAACACTGCAGACTCCTGTAGTATCACGTGATGGCGGTTTGTAGACTACAAGTTCTCACAACATTAAATAAGCCCCTCCTCGCACCGATGTTGTGGTATGGATTAATCAAGCAGCAGAAGAGAAAGAAGAAAAAAATCAACAAATATGATGTGCTGATAATTAAAGGATAATGGTTCGATGAAAGGAAGAAAATTAAGAAGATATCCAAGCAAGTAAATAGTGGTAGTAGTATATGGGGGCGATATGGCCCCACGTAGACCGTAATGTTAAAAACAGGTCCCGGCACTATGGCCCCAAAATTTATAGCCCCACGTAGACCTCTATGTTAAAAAAGGGTCCCGGCACTATAGCCCCAAAATGTATAGCCTCACGTATACTTCTATGTTAAATTTGGTCGTTTGTACCGTAACCTCAAGATTTATAGCTTCACGTAGACTTCTATGTTAAATTTGGTCGTTTGTACCGTGGCCTCAAGATTTATAGTCTCACGTAGGCTTCTGTGGTAGAAGAGGTGGTTTGTACTTTGGGGACAATGGGAATTTAACATGAGAATGTCAACTGGAGGTCAATGGAAATTGAACATGGGTAATGTCGTGGGGTTTATAGGGTCAAAACTATTTATAGGGTGAAATGTATTTATTGGACAAAGGGTTGAGAGAGACAAACATAGACACACAGAAACAAACAAATACACATCCAAACACACAGAAAAGGGGATAGAGATGTTGCAAAGAAATACTCGCAGACAGAATAGAGACTCCAAAAGAAAAGACTTTTGTATGGGTACAAACATTTATTCAAATATATACATGGGCTCTACGGCCTGTGCTTTGGTTTAAGCACTGTCCATTTAATACATACAAGTTATCTATTTCTTGGTTCTAGAAACTACTTTTAAAAATTAAAGTTCATGCCTTCAAAAAACATATACAACGTATATACATTTCATAAAAGAGGGACATTTTTCATGCTACAATTAATGTCCATTTTTGAGAAAAAGCTCAAACAAGAAACAAACGATCCAACTGGACAAAATTCGTGCTTTTCTTTTTATCAGTCACGCACGTTATTTTCAAATCTGGTCAGCTACTACTTGTGTCCCAGCGTAGATGTTTTCCATCACATACTCCCTTTCATCTGTAAATCTGTGCTAGGTAAACTTATTTACAAGCAGATCAATGGTGGTTATTGTCTTCTTCCCATGGAGGCACAACGTATGCCATATGAATGGTCACTTTTCCATCGGTGATGTCAAATTTTTCACTCATCGTCTGCATCGTCGAAGCAATAGCCCTCAATAGTTTGGAAGAAGTTAATTCTGCAGGTGTGCTAAACCCGAGACATACAGGAGAGATCAAACTTTCGTGATACATAGATAGGCTCAAACGACCTTGAGTTCTGACTTGGCACTGACGTTTGAGTTCCTCTAACAGTGAGTCAAATAAGTCCGTAATGAAGCCTGCTGCTTTCTCGGCTGGAACGTCAGGCGCAAAGTCTTTAAATTTCACCGTGTAGGTGTAAGTTGTCGTCCTAAATTTTCTCGAAGTCGCTGTCTGAATCATTTGGATGCTAAAATACTC
>JAECUM010093887.1:0-79132 GCA_016617855.1 Megalonaias nervosa | reverse complement strand
GTCTTTATTTTGAAATAGAATTTACTCCCAAAATTTTTGTGGGGTATTTCTTTTTTTCCCTAGTGTTTTCTAAAAGAGAGGCTTCTTCACCGGTTTAATTTACCAGTTGGGAAGGACTGCATCTTTTTTCTACACAGTGACCCTTGCCAAGGGGTCCCTATGTCCTATGTGTGTTATCTGTGTGGTGCTATATTGTATGTATGCTATAGATGTTTGTGTTAGGACGGCACAATGATCGTAATCTTTTTTAAGTTTCTTTACAAAGTAGATTATTTATTTAATATAATATTTTACATTATTTTAGAATTTTGTATAAGAAACGGTGTGATAAAGAGAATTTAAATTTATGCAGTTGATTCTAGATCAATGATGAATTTCCACATATTATAATCCCGGGCTTGGCTCTTGTTCCCAGGCTGGGCTCTAATTTATTAGAAATCAAACTATAAAATAAAAAATTATTGAAAAATTATGGTGTGCATAATACTTTTAAGCATAAAATAAATAAGTATTCTACAAAAAATTAATCTTATTATAATCAGAATTAATTTAAAATGCTCTTTCATTTTAAAGAATTATTAAACTTATTTTTATGATATTAGTTTATGCTTTCACTAGTTAAGTTATTCAGTAAATTAGAATAATATAAAAATATTCTCAACTATTTGTAAACATGGGACATAATTCAAAGAAAAAATGAAAAATTAGATTAATGAATGTCATATAGTGTTTTGGAATTTAGACCTTTTGGATATACCGTATTAAGACGGTGAATCCAATAGGTTTCCTTTAGCAGACGTTCCATCTCAGAATCAGTTGTAACAATAGGTTGAAAGGAGAAATCTTGCAAAGTATGGGAACTCTTGTTAAAATGTGCTGCAACATGAGATGAAAATGATCGATATAATTTTTTTTTATGTCTGATCTATGTTGGTTCATACGTTTAGATATTTGTTGACTGGTTTGTCCAATATATTGGATGCCACATTTTTTGCATGTGATCAAATAAATAACATTTGATGTTGCACATTTAGTATCACAACGCATATTAAAAGTTTCTTTCGTATTATTACTATTGAAAGAAGTATTTTCATTAATAAAAGAACAGTGCGAATATCTAGGTCTATTTCATTTAGTTGATGATCCCTTTATATATAATGTTTTTCTAATTTAGAATTAATTAGGAAATATTTAAGATTTTAGGCCTTTTATAAGCAAGTGTAGGTTTGCTTTCGTGTAGCGATTTAACGCTTGCTTTACGGGATAATTTTAATAAATCCCAATATTTATTGATAATCTTATCTATATTAGGCAAACTTGGATTATATTCAATAACAAAAGGAATTATATCTTCATTTCTATTTTTAAGGTTACATTGTAAAGATTCAAGTTGCGTAAGAGAAGATACTTTTTCAAAAGCAGTATTAATGATGTCAATAGGGTAATTTCTATTTAAAAATGCTGACCTAACTCTGTCAAAGATGATTTAAAACTGTCATCCGAAATAATTCTCCTATATCTTTTTGCTTGACTATATGGTATCCCATTTTTACACGATTTAGGATGACATGAAGAATATTCAACATATTGATGAATATTCGTGTTTTTAACATGAACCATGGTAGTGATGTCATTATTTTCATTTTTCACGACCTCCACGTCCAAAAACGACACTTTAGTTTTAGATACATTGAATGTAAATTTTATTGTTGGATGTAATTTGTTTAAACAGTCTATAAAACAATGAAGACCTTCTAATGAATAACTCCAAATCATAAAGATATCGTCCAAAAATCTTAACCAAACATCTGGTTTTAAGAGGCATTTATTTAGAAAGAACAGCAGTAGAGCTGGACCCTACAACTTTGTAGAGACCTTATTTTTGAAAATTAAGGGTTCCCTGAAAAAAAAGAAGTTTTTGTCTTAATACTTCTTTAATTGACCAGATTTTTTCACAATCTGGTCACGTGCGTATGTCCTTCAACAGCTCTACTGCTGCTATAAATTAAACAGCCATATAGATATTATCAATAATGAGTATTGGAGAACCACACTCAGCTAAATTAACTCTACTGCTGCTATGATTTTTATCCAAAAATTGTATCAAGTCCGTTGCGATATCTTGACCTAGGATCATGTAAATTTATCGTTACAAAACCAAAGGGAGCAGCTTGTGCTTTTGAAAAGAAATTTTTAAATTTGTTCATGTCCATGTCGCCTGAACACCAAGTATAATAAATATTTTGCAGCGTATGATTATCTACGCCATTAAACACAACTAAAACGTTACAATTATCTCTGATTACTTTTGGAATTTGTGTATATCTCTGTGTAACATAAATCACGTCTGTATTTTTATGTCTACCTCGTGAAAATATTCTAGCTGGATTTGATTGTTTGTCCAGCATAACATCATCATACACTACTAAATTATTAATAAATACATCCAGATCATCTACGGATGGCGCTTCATCAATATCAGTAATAAAGTCTATGACATTGTCTTCATGTAACGATTTTGCGTTTTCATTAAAATCTTTAAGTACTTCGTAACATCGCTGATCATCTACAGATGGCGCAACTAAATACAATTTATCCCACTTCAGCCATCGCATTATTAGATTAAGCAGTAATTGCGTCTTCCCACTTCCAGATGGGCCTATTATAATCATTCTGATAGAATTCGGAAGCGCTGGATGGTGCTTTACTGGCTCTTGTTTTCGTGTCGCAGAAAAGTCAATTATATCCATATAATAAATAATATGAGTCTATATTGTGTTCGATGCAGAGCACCTACCGATACTACTGAATTAACGACAATAACAACAAGAAATAAAAGACGTGCACTTACAGGCAAGTGTGTGAAATGTGGTACCAAGAAATATAAATTTATTGCAATAAACTTTCCTTGGTACGTCAGCGTAAATTTTTATTTTTTTCCCACCACAAATAAATAATTTCCAATAAATTTTATTTTATTTTCCCCTCACAATTCCTAAATTTATTATTTATCCTGCCTACAAAATAGTGATTATTTCGCATTAAATTAACAAGCATAAATAGTTATTTATTTTTCACCGTCACAAAAATAGTGATTATTTCTCATTGAATTAACAAACATAAAGTTATTCGCGTACAATTAACAAGTATTGTTATTATTTGTAAACAATACGATATTTGCAATAGTGGTTTCCATAAACGCCGCGCAATAATGATGATTTGCAGAAAAAGTACGTAACTAACATAACGATATCATTCAACTGGTCGATTCTCCTTTTCTTCTACAATAATTATTTGAATAAACAAACGCAATAAACTTTCCTTGGTACGTCAGCATAAATTTTTATTTTTTTCCCACCACAAATAAATAATTTCCAATAAATTTATTTTTATTTTCCCACCGCCACAAGTTATTCTCATTGAATTAACAAACGCAATAAACTTTCCTTGGTACGTCAGCATAAATTTTTATTTTTTTTCCCACCACAAATAAATAATTTCCAATAAATTTTGTTTCCCACCGCCACAAACGCAATAATTTTGCATCGACAATAAATAATTATTCGCATTGAATCGACAGGCACAATAAATTATGATTATTATTCGCATCGAATCGACAGGCACAATAAATAGTTATTCGCATCGAATCGACAGGCACAATAAATTATGATTATTATTCGCATCGAATCGACAATAAATAGTTATTCGCATCGAATCGACAATAAATAGCTATTCGCATTGAATTGACGATCACAATAAATTATGATTATTATTCGCATCGAATCGACAGGCACAATAAATTATGATTATTATTCGCATCGAATCGACAATAAATAGTTATTCGCATCGAATCGACAATAAATAGCTATTCGCATTGAATTGACGATCACAATAAATTATGATTATTATTCGCATCGAATCGACAGGCACAATAAATTATGATTATTATTCGCATCGAATCGACAGGCACAATAAATTATGATTATTATTCGCATCGAATCGACAATATATAATCATTCGCATCGAATCGACAATCACAATAAATTATGATTATTATTTGCATCGAATCGACAATCACAATAAATTATGATCATTATTTGCATCGAATCGACAATAAATAATTATTCGCATCGAATCGACAATAAATAATCATTCGCATCGAATCGACAATCACAATAAATAATCATTCGCATCGAATCGACAATAAATAATTATTCGCATTGAATTGACAGGCACAATAAATAATTATTCGCATTGAATCGACAATCACAATAAATTATGATCATTATTTGCATCGAATCGACAATCACAATAAATAATCATTCGCATTGAATTGACAATAAATAGTTATTCTCATTGAATTGACAGGCACAATAAATAATTATTCGCATTGAATCGACAATCACAATAAATAATCATTCGCATTGAATTGACAATAAATAGTTATTCTCATTGAATTGACAATCACGATCATTATTTGCATCGAATCGACAATCACAATAAATAATCATTCGCATTGAATCGATAATCACAATAAAATCATTCGCATCGAATCGACAATAAATAGTTATTCGCATCGAATCGACAATCACAATAAATTATGATTATTATTCGCATCGAATCGACAATAAATAATTATTCGCATTGAATTGACAATCACGATAAATAATCATTCGCATTGAATTGACGATCACAATAAATAATCATTCGCATTGAATTGACAATGAATAATTATTCGCATCGAATCGACAATAAATAATCATTCGCATTGAATTGACAAGAAATAATTATTCGCATCGAATCGACAATCACAATAAATTATGATTATTATTCGCATCGAATCGACAATCACAATAAATTATGATTATTATTCGCATCGAATCGACAATAAATAATTATTCGCATCGAATTGACAATCACAATAAATAATCATTCGCATTGAATTGACGATCACAATAAATAATCATTCTCATTGAATTGACAATCACGATAAATAGTTATTCTCATTGAATTGACAATCACGATAAATTATGATCATTATTTGCATCGAATCGACAATAAATAGTTATTCTCATTGAATTGACAATCACGATCATTATTTGCATCGAATCGACAATAAATAGTTATTCTCATTGAATTGACAATCACGATCATTATTTGCATCGAATCGACAATAAATAGTTATTCTCATCGAATCGACAAAAAAAACAATAAATAATTATTCGCATCGAATCGACAATAAATAATTATTCGCATTGAATTGACAATCACGATAAATAATTATTCGCATCGAATCGACAATAAATAGTTATTCGCATCGAATCGACAAAAAAAACAATAAATAGTTATTCGCATCGAATCGACAATAAATAATTATTCGCATCGAATCGACAATAAATAATCATTCGCATCGAATCGACAATAAATAGTTATTTGCGTTGAATTGACAATCACGATAAATAGTTATTCGCATTGAATTGACAATAAATAGTTATTCGCATTGAATTAACAATAAATAGTTATTTGCGTTGAATTGACAATAAATAGTAATTCGCATCGAATCGACAATAAATAATTATTCGCATTGAATTAACAATAAATAGTTATTTGCGTTGAATTGACAAAAAAAATAAAAATAATAAAAATAATTATTTATTGATAATAACAGTTGTTTATCGAATGAAATGTTAATTTTATTATTTTTATTATTTTTATTATTTTAGTTGTGGATTTAATATCATTGATATAGTGCTTGAAATCAATCAATAATTATTGTTAATTATTTTCTATGGCGATTCTATAAATGTCTTATATTTTTAAATAGTGCAAATAAAATAATAATTTTTAAAAATATTTAGTTGTTTTTTTTATTTCGTTAATTTTGTCACGAAAACCGCGTTTTTTGTTCGAAAATCTCGTTTTTTACATGAAAAATGACCCAAAATCAATGAAAATCAATCAGATTTTAACAAATTATGAGGGTGAAAACCCCAGGGGGGTTAACGGGAATTAACATTACGTTTTTGATTTATCGATGAAAAACTGATTTTTTCTGTATTTTTGTCGTAATTCGCTAGCATAAATCTATATAATACAAACAAAAGAACTGGAAAAAACCAGAAAAAATTGATTTTTGATCGATAAATCAAAAACGTAATGTTAATTCCCGTTAAACCCCCTGGGGATTTCACCCAACGAAAACTAGCAAACTCAACATAACGGATAATATTATCTATAGTTGATTGACATAATGATTAACAAACATTACAAATTATGATCATTATTCGCATTGAATCGATAATCACAATAAATAGTTATTCGCATTGAATTGACAATCACAATAACTTATGATTATTATTCTTATCGAATCGACAATCACAATAAATTATGATTATTATTCGCATTGAATTGACAATCACAATAAATAATTATTCGCATTGAATTGACAATCACAATAAATAATTATTCGCATTGAATTGACAATCACAATAAATAATTATTCTCATCGAATCGACAATCACAATAAATAATTATTCGCATTGAATTGACAATCACAATAAATAATTATTCTCATCGAATCGATAATCACAATAAATAATTATTCTCATCGAATCGACAATCACAATAAATAGTTATTTGTATTGAATTGACAGGCACAATAAATAATTATTCGCATTGAATTGACAATCACAATAAATAGTTATTTGTATTGAATTGACAATCACAATAAATAGTTATTTGTATTGAATTGACAGGCACAATAAATAGTTATTTGTATTGAATTGACAGGCACAATAAATAATTATTCGCATCGAATTGACAATCACAATAAATAGTTATTTGTATTGAATTGACAATCACAATAAATAATTATTCGCATCGAATTGACAGGCACAATAAATAATTATTCGCATTGAATTGACAGGCACAATAAATTATGATTATTATTCGCATTGAATTGACAATCACAATAAATTATGATTATTATTCGTATTGAATCGACAGGTACAATAAATAATCATTCGCATTGAATTGACAGGCACAATAAATTATGATTATTATTCGTATTGAATTGACAATCACAATAAATTATGATTATTATTCGCATTGAATTGACAATCACAATAAATAATTATTCGCATTGAATTGACAAAAAAACCCCAATAAATTATGATCATTATTCGCATTGAATCGACAATCACAATAAATTATGATCATTATTCGCATTGAATCGACAATCACAATAAATTATGATTATTATTCGCATTGAATCGACAGGTACAATAAATTATGATTATTATTTGCATTGAATCGACAGGCACAATAAATTATGATTATTATTTGCATTGAATTGACAAAAAAAACCAATAAATTATGATTATTATTTGCATTGAATTGACAGGCACAATAAATTATGATCATTATTCGCATCGAATCGACAATCACAATAAATTATGATTATTATTTGCATTGAATTGACAGGTACAATAAATTATGATCATTATTCGCATTGAATTGACAATCACAATAAATAGTTATTTGCATTGAATTGACAGGCACAACAAATAGTTATTCGCATTGAATTGACAGGTACAATAAATTATGATTATTATTTGTATTGAATTGACAATCACGATAAATAGTTATTCGCATCGAATCGACAATCACAATAAATTATGATTATTATTTGCATTGAATCGATAATCACAATAAATAATCATTCGCATTGAATCGATAATCACAATAAATAATCATTCGCATTGAATCGACAGGTACAATAAATTATGATTATTATTTGCATTGAATTGACAAAAAAAACAATAAATTATGATTATTATTTGCATTGAATCGATAATCACAATAAATTATGATTATTATTCTCATTGAATTGACAGGCACAATAAATAATCATTCGCATTGAATTGACAATCACAATAAATAATCATTCACATTGAATCGATAATCACAATAAATTATGATTATTATTTGCATTGAATTGACAAAAAAAACAATAAATTATGATTATTATTTGCATTGAATTGACAAAAAAAAACAATAAATTATGATTATTATTTGCATTGAATCGATAATCACAATAAATAATCATTCGCATTGAATCGATAATCACAATAAATTATGATTATTATTTGCATTGAATTGACAAAAAAAATAATAAATTATGATTATTATTTGTATTGAATCGATAATCACAATAAATTATGATTATTATTTGCATTGAATCGATAATCACAATAAATAATCATTCGCATTGAATTGACAATCACAATAAATTATGATTATTATTTGCATTGAATCGATAATCACAATAAATAATCATTCGCATTGAATTGACAATCACAATAAATTATGATTTATCTATCAATAAAAAAATAAATTATTTATTTTTTTTTTGTTAATTATTTTCTGCAGGATAATAATATCGCCGAACTTTTTCAAGTCCGGCTTTAGTACTTGAGGGATTTCTCAGGTAATTGCTTATGCAATCCGGACTTGAAAAAGTTCGGCGATATTATTATCCTGCAGAAAATAATTAACAAAAAAAACCAATAAATAATTTATTTTTTTATTGATAGATAAATCATAATTTATTGTGATTGTCAATTCAATGCGAATGATTATTTATTGTGATTATCGATTCAATGCAAATAATAATCATAATTTATTGTGATTGTCAATTCAATGCGAATGATTATTTATTGTGATTATCGATTCAATGCAAATAATAATCATAATTTATTGTGATTATCGATTCAATACAAAATAATAATCATAATTTATTGGTTTTTTTGTCAATTCAATGCAAATAATAATCATAATTTATTATTTTTTTTGTCAATTCAATGCAAATAATAATCATATCTTATTGTGATTATCGATTCAATGTGAATGATTATTTATTGTGATTGTCAATTCAATGCGAATGATTATTTATTGTGCCTGTCAATTCAATGCAAATAATAATCATAATTTATTGGGTTTTTTTGTCAATTCAATGCAAATAATAATCATAATTTATTGTACCTGTCGGTTCAATGCGAATGATTATTTATTGTGATTATCGATTCAATGCAAATAATAATCATAATTTATTGTTTTTTTTGTCAATTCAATACAAATAATAATCATAATTTATTGTACCTGTCAATTCAATGCGAATGATTATTTATTGTGATTATCGATTCAATACAAATAATAATCATAATTTATTGTACCTGTCGATTCAATGCAAATAATAATCATAATTTATTGTGATTGTCAATTCAATGCGAATGATTATTTATTGTGCCTGTCAATTCAATGCGAATAATAATCATAATTTATTGTACCTGTCCGATTCAATGCAAATAATAATCATAATTTATTGTACCTGTCCGATTCAATGCAAATAATAATCATAATTTATTGTACCTGTCGATTCAATGCAAATAATAATCATAATTTATTGTGATTGTCAATTCAATGCGAATGATTATTTATTGTACCTGTCGATTCAATGCGAATGATTATTTATTGTGATTATCGATTCAATGCAAATAATAATCATAATTTATTGTTTTTTTTTTGTCAATTCAATGCAAATAATAATCATAATTTATTGTACCTGTCGATTCAATGCGAATGATTATTTATTGTGACTATCGATTCAATGCGAATGATTATTCATTGTGATTATCGATTCAATGCAAATAATAATCATAATTTATTGTTTTTTTTTTTTGTCAATTCAATGCAAATAATAATCATAATTTATTGTACCTGTCGATTCAATGCGAATGATTATTTATTGTGACTATCGATTCAATGCGAATGATTATTTATTGTGATTATCGATTCAATGCAAATAATAATCATAATTTATTCTGATTGTCGATTCGATGCGAATAACTATTTATTGTGATTGTCAATTCAATGCGAATAATGATCATAATTTATTGTACCTGTCAATTCAATGCAAATAATAATCATAATTTGTTGTGATTGTCGATTCGATGCGAATAATGATCATAATTTATTGCGCCTGTCAATTCAATGCAAATAATAATCATAATTTATTGGGTTTTTTTGTCAATTCAATGCAAATAATAATCATAATTTATTGTGCCTGTCAATTCAATGCAAATAATAATCATAATTTATTGTACCTGTCGATTCAATGCGAATAATAATCATAATTTATTGTGATTTTCGATTCAATGCAAATAATAATCATAATTTATTGGGTTTTTTTGTCAATTCAATGCAAATAATAATCATAATTTATTGTGCCTGTCAATTCAATGCAAATAATAATCATAATTTATTGTACCTGTCGATTCAATGCGAATAATAATCATAATTTATTGTGATTGTCGATTCAATGCGAATAATGATCATAATTTATTGTGATTGTCGATTCAATGCGAATAATGATCATAATTTATTGGGGTTTTTTTGTCAATTCAATGCGAATAATTATTTATTGTGATTGTCAATTCAATGCGAATAATAATCATAATTTATTGTGATTGTCAATTCAATACGAATAATAATCATAATTTATTGTGCCTGTCAATTCAATGCGAATGATTATTTATTGTACCTGTCGATTCAATACGAATAATAATCATAATTTATTGTGATTGTCAATTCAATGCGAATAATAATCATAATTTATTGTGCCTGTCAATTCAATGCGAATAATTATTTATTGTGCCTGTCAATTCGATGCGAATAATTATTTATTGTGATTGTCAATTCAATACAAATAACTATTTATTGTGATTGTCAATTCGATGCGAATAATTATTTATTGTGCCTGTCAATTCGATGCGAATAATTATTTATTGTGCCTGTCAATTCAATACAAATAACTATTTATTGTGATTGTCAATTCAATACAAATAACTATTTATTGTGATTGTCAATTCAATGCGAATGATTATTTATTGTGATTATCGATTCAATGCAAATAATAATCATAATTTATTGTGATTGTCAATTCAATGCGAATGATTATTTATTGTGATTATCGATTCAATGCAAATAATAATCATAATTTATTGGGTTTTTTTTGTCAATTCAATGCAAATAATAATCATAATTTATTGTTTTTTTTGTCAATTCAATGCAAATAATAATCATAATTTATTGTGATTATCGATTCAATGTGAATGATTATTTATTGTGATTGTCAATTCAATGCGAATGATTATTTATTGTGCCTGTCAATTCAATGAGAATAATAATCATAATTTATTGTGATTATCGATTCAATGCAAATAATAATCATAATTTATTGTTTTTTTTGTCAATTCAATGCAAATAATAATCATAATTTATTGTACCTGTCGATTCAATGCGAATGATTATTTATTGTGATTATCGATTCAATGCGAATGATTATTTATTGTGATTATCGATTCAATGCAAATAATAATCATAATTTTTTGTGATTGTCGATTCGATGCGAATAACTATTTATCGTGATTGTCAATTCAATACAAATAATAATCATAATTTATTGTACCTGTCAATTCAATGCGAATAACTATTTATTGTGCCTGTCAATTCAATGCAAATAACTATTTATTGTGATTGTCAATTCAATGCGAATAATGATCATAATTTATTGTACCTGTCAATTCAATGCAAATAATAATCATAATTTATTGTTTTTTTTGTCAATTCAATGCAAATAATAATCATAATTTATTGTGCCTGTCAATTCAATGCAAATAATAATCATAATTTATTGTACCTGTCGATTCAATGGGAATAATAATCATAATTTATTGTGATTGTCGATTCAATGCGAATAATGATCATAATTTATTGTGATTGTCGATTCAATGCGAATAATGATCATAATTTATTGTTTTTTTTTTGTCAATTCAATGCGAATAATTATTTATTGTGATTGTCAATTCAATGCGAATAATAATCATAATTTATTGTGATTGTCAATTCAATACGAATAATAATCATAATTTATTGTGCCTGTCAATTCAATGCGAATGATTATTTATTGTACCTGTCGATTCAATACGAATAATAATCATAATTTATTGTGATTGTCAATTCAATGCGAATAATGATCATAATTTATTGTGCCTGTCAATTCAATGCGAATAATTATTTATTGTGCCTGTCAATTCGATGCGAATAATTATTTATTGTGATTGTCAATTCAATACAAATAACTATTTATTGTGATTGTCAATTCGATGCGAATAATTATTTATTGTGCCTGTCAATTCAATACAAATAACTATTTATTGTGCCTGTCAATTCAATACAAATAACTATTTATTGTGATTGTCAATTCAATACAAATAACTATTTATTGTGATTGTCAATTCAATGCGAATAATTATTTATTGTGCCTGTCAATTCAATACAAATAACTATTTATTGTGATTGTCGATTCGATGAGAATAATTATTTATTGTGATTATCGATTCGATGAGAATAATTATTTATTGTGATTGTCAATTCAATGCGAATAATTATTTATTGTGATTGTCGATTCGATGAGAATAATTATTTATTGTGATTGTCAATTCAATGCGAATAATTATTTATTGTGATTGTCAATTCAATGCGAATAATTATTTATTGTGATTGTCAATTCAATGCGAATAATAATCATAATTTATTGTGATTGTCGATTCGATAAGAATAATAATCATAAGTTATTGTGATTGTCAATTCAATGCGAATAACTATTTATTGTGATTATCGATTCAATGCGAATAATGATCATAATTTGTAATGTTTGTTAATCATTATGTCAATCAACTATAGATAATATTATCCGTTATGTTGAGTTTGCTAGTTTTCGTTGGGTGAAATCCCCAGGGGGTTTAACGGGAATTAACATTACGTTTTTGATTTATCGATCAAAAATCAATTTTTTCTGGTTTTTTCCAGTTCTTTTGTTTGTATTATATAGATTTATGCTAGCGAATTACGACAAAAATACAGAAAAAATCAGTTTTTCATCGATAAATCAAAAACGTAATGTTAATTCCCGTTAACCCCCCTGGGGTTTTCACCCTCATAATTTGTTAAAATCTGATTGATTTTCATTGATTTTGGGTCATTTTTCATGTAAAAAACGAGATTTTCGAACAAAAAACGCGGTTTTCGTGACAAAATTAACGAAATAAAAAAAACAACTAAATATTTTTAAAAATTATTATTTTATTTGCACTATTTAAAAATATAAGACATTTATAGAATCGCCATAGAAAATAATTAACAATAATTATTGATTGATTTCAAGCACTATATCAATGATATTAAATCCACAACTAAAATAATAAAAATAATAAAAATAATAAAATTAACATTTCATTCGATAAACAACTGTTATTATCAATAAATAATTATTTTTATTATTTTTATTTTTTTTGTCAATTCAACGCAAATAACTATTTATTGTTAATTCAATGCGAATAATTATTTATTGTCGATTCGATGCGAATTACTATTTATTGTCAATTCAACGCAAATAACTATTTATTGTTAATTCAATGCGAATAACTATTTATTGTCAATTCAATGCGAATAACTATTTATCGTGATTGTCAATTCAACGCAAATAACTATTTATTGTCGATTCGATGCGAATGATTATTTATTGTCGATTCGATGCGAATAATTATTTATTGTCGATTCGATGCGAATAACTATTTATTGTTTTTTTTGTCGATTCGATGCGAATAACTATTTATTGTCGATTCGATGCGAATAATTATTTATCGTGATTGTCAATTCAATGCGAATAATTATTTATTGTCGATTCGATGCGAATAATTATTTATTGTTTTTTTTGTCGATTCGATGAGAATAACTATTTATTGTCGATTCGATGCAAATAATGATCGTGATTGTCAATTCAATGAGAATAACTATTTATTGTCGATTCGATGCAAATAATGATCATAATTTATCGTGATTGTCAATTCAATGAGAATAACTATTTATCGTGATTGTCAATTCAATGAGAATGATTATTTATTGTGATCGTCAATTCAATGCGAATGATTATTTATTGTGATTGTCAATTCGATGCGAATAATTATTTATTGTCGATTCGATGCGAATAATAATCATAATTTATTGTGATTGTCGATTCGATGCGAATAATAATCATAATTTATTGTGATTGTCGATTCGATGCGAATAATTATTTCTTGTCAATTCAATGCGAATGATTATTTATTGTCGATTCGATGCGAATAATTATTCATTGTCAATTCAATGCGAATGATTATTTATTGTGATCGTCAATTCAATGCGAATGATTATTTATCGTGATTGTCAATTCAATGCGAATAATTATTTATTGTCGATTCGATGCGAATAATAATCATAATTTATTGTGATTGTCGATTCGATGCGAATAACTATTTATTGTCGATTCGATGCGAATGATTTTATTGTGATTATCGATTCAATGCGAATGATTATTTATTGTGATTGTCGATTCGATGCAAATAATGATCGTGATTGTCAATTCAATGAGAATAACTATTTATTGTCAATTCAATGCGAATGATTATTTATTGTGATTGTCGATTCAATGCGAATAATTATTTATTGTGCCTGTCAATTCAATGAGAATAACTATTTATTGTCAATTCAATGCGAATGATTATTTATTGTGATTGTCGATTCGATGCAAATAATGATCATAATTTATTGTGATTGTCGATTCAATGCGAATAATTATTTATTGTGCCTGTCAATTCAATGCGAATAATTATTTATTGTCGATTCGATGCGAATGATTATTTATTGTGATTGTCGATTCGATGCGAATGATTATTTATTGTCGATTCGATGCGAATAATTATTTATTGTCGATTCGATGCAAATAATGATCATAATTTATTGTGATTGTCGATTCGATGCAAATAATAATCATAATTTATTGTGATTGTCGATTCGATGCGAATGATTATATATTGTCGATTCGATGCGAATAATAATCATAATTTATTGTGCCTGTCGATTCGATGCGAATAATAATCATAATTTATTGTGCCTGTCGATTCGATGCGAATAATAATCATAATTTATTGTGATCGTCAATTCAATGCGAATAGCTATTTATTGTCGATTCGATGCGAATAACTATTTATTGTCGATTCGATGCGAATAATAATCATAATTTATTGTGCCTGTCGATTCGATGCGAATAACTATTTATTGTGCCTGTCGATTCGATGCGAATAATAATCATAATTTATTGTGCCTGTCGATTCAATGCGAATAATTATTTATTGTCGATGCAAAATTATTGCGTTTGTGGCGGTGGGAAACAAAATTTATTGGAAATTATTTATTTGTGGTGGGAAAAAAATAAAAATTTATGCTGACGTACCAAGGAAAGTTTATTGCGTTTGTTAATTCAATGAGAATAACTTGTGGCGGTGGGAAAATAAAAATAAATTTATTGGAAATTATTTATTTGTGGTGGGAAAAAAATAAAAATTTATGCTGACGTACCAAGGAAAGTTTATTGCGTTTGTTTATTCAAATAATTATTGTAGAAGAAAAGGAGAATCGACCAGTTGAATGATATCGTTATGTTAGTTACGTACTTTTTCTGCAAATCATCATTATTGCGGCGTTTATGGAAACCACTATTGCAAATATCGTATTGTTTACAAATAATAACAATACTTGTTAATTGTACGCGAATAACTTTATGTTTGTTAATTCAATGAGAAATAATCACTATTTTTGTGACGGTGAAAAATAAATAACTATTTATGCTTGTTAATTTAATGCGAAATAATCACTATTTTGTAGGCAGGATAAATAATAAATTTAGGAATTGTGAGGGGAAAATAAAATAAAATTTATTGGAAATTATTTATTTGTGGTGGGAAAAAAATAAAAATTTACGCTGACGTACCAAGGAAAGTTTTTTGCAATAAATTTATATTTCTTGGTACCACATTTCACACACTTGCCTGTAAGTGTACGTCTTTTATTTCTTGTTGTTATTGTCGTTAATTCAGTAGTATCGGTAAGTGCTCTGCATCGAACACAATATAGACTCATATTATTTATTATATGGATATAATTGACTTTTCTGCGACACGAAAACAAGAGCCAGTAAAGCACCATCCAGCGCTTCCGAATTCTATCAGAATGATTATAATAGGCCCATCTGGAAGTGGGAAGACACAATTATTGCTTAATCTAATAATGCGATGGCTGAAGTGGGATAAATTGTATTTAGTTGCGCCATCTGTAGATGATCAGCGATGTTACGAAGTACTTAAAGATTTTAATGAAAACGCAAAATCGTTACATGAAGACAATGTCATAGACTTTATTACTGACATTGATGAAGCGCCATCCGTAAATGATCTTGATGTATTTATTAATAATTTAATAGTGTATGATGATGTTATGCTGGACAAACAATCAAATCCAGCTAGAATATTTTCACGAGGTAGACATAAAAATACAGACGTGATTTATGTTACACAGAGATATACACAAATTCCAAAAGTAATCAGAGATAATTGTAACGTTTTAGTTGTATTTAATGGCGTAGATAATCACACGCTGCAGAATATTTATTATACTTGGTGTTCAGGCGACATGGACATGAATAAATTTAAAAATTTCTTTTCAAAAGCACAAGCTGCTCCCTTTGGTTTTGTAACGATAAATTTACATGATCCTAGGTCAAGATATCGCAACGGACTTGATACAATTTTTGGATAAAAATCATAGCAGCAGTAGAGTTAATTTAGCTGAGTGTGGTTCTCCAATACTCATTATTGATAATATCTATATGGCTGTTTAATTTATAGCAGCAGTAGAGCTGTTGAAGGACATACGCACGTGACCAGATTGTGAAAAAATCTGGTCAATTAAAGAAGTATTAAGACAAAAACTTCTTTTTTTTCAGGGAACCCTTAATTTTCAAAAATAAGGTCTCTACAAAGTTGTAGGGTCCAGCTCTACTGCTGCTGAAAGTCATTTTCTAATTTCCCCATAGATAAAGGTGCCATAGGACTACCCATTGCTGTTCCAAACTTTTGGAGATAGTTTGTATTACCAAATTGAAAAACGCTATTTTCGAACACAAGTTTTATCAAATCACAAACATGTTCTTTTGATAGTTTACATTTATATTCGTTTTCTTCAAGATAATATTTACACTCTTCGATACCATCATTGTGTGGTATATTTCTGTCGAGTGAAACCACATCAAGTGTAACTAGGAATGAATTTTCAGTTAGTTTCGGTAAAGATTTCAATTTGGTAATGAAATCAAAAGTATCTTTTACATGAAGGTACTGATTTCATCAGTGGTTGTAGGATATGATCAATATATTCCGATATATTATTTGTAATTGAGTTACATGTAGAAAAAAATAAGTCTACGTGGATATCCTAAAAGTAGTGACTTATCAACCGTTTTATGTATTTTGGGTAATATATAAAACTGTGGTGTGCATA
This sequence comes from Megalonaias nervosa, assembly GCA_016617855.1. Taxonomy (NCBI): domain Eukaryota; kingdom Metazoa; phylum Mollusca; class Bivalvia; order Unionida; family Unionidae; genus Megalonaias; species Megalonaias nervosa. The sequence goes on along the minus strand of JAECUM010093887.1, from coordinate 61,639 downwards.
TTTTAATTGGGAAGATATCTAGTTTATCATATATGGAACAATTGTGTATAGAGATTTCATTAATACATTTGCTTACTTTTTGCTTTAATTTCTTAAGAAGGATTATAGGAAAGTTTTGTATAACATACTTCATCATTTAATTGTCTTTCTACTTCTTTAATATAATCTTCCTTATTAATTATTATTATGGTGCTAGACTTATCAGCTTTTTTGATAATAATACTTTCGTCTTGTGATAAAGTACTATGCACACCATAATGTTTTAATAATTTTTTATTATATAATTTGAGTTCTGATAAAATAGTGAACATTCGTCAATAATATGTCAAAATATTATATATATGTATTTTATTCAAATTCGCATTATACAAAATAAAAATATTAATCAAACTGTTTATCTCTATTTTTTCATAAAAGTTATTATATATATATATATATATATATATATATATATATATATATATATATATATATATATATATATATATATATATATATATATATATATATATATATATATACTCTCAATAGATTATTATTTTAATCCTTATAGGTTATAAAGTTAAAAGTAGGGTGTACTTTGCAGAAATAAATGTAATTTTAATAGAATGTAAACATTAACTATTATTAATAATGCAACCTTATCCAATCAACACTTGAAATGCCCATTTAGATTCGAGGGTGTGAACCATCAATCACGAAATGTCATCGTAAGTAAGAACCACTCAAGCCTTAAACAACTCTTTTCCACACCCTGTGTGATGCACTCCGATCATGTGTGCGAAAACAAATGCAAATACTCACACTCACTAGTCTCCATAAGAGCACGCGTTCGAGGAACATTTTTAAAAGTACTTTATGAGGAGTTCTTGATTACAAAATGCTATATGGACCTTTCTTATACAATTGCAAAGAGCACATTAATTATTTGATCACAGTCCAAAATGTTGTCTAGATACATGGTCAAGCATATAATTTTGATAATAATGTTTTAAAGCATATTTTATCCCCGTTCTGTATTTTCCTGCCGATATTTTGACATGTGACTTATTTAGGGCAAACCCATCAGTGCTCAGGATTTACAATTGGAACCTTGATGAATATCACAGCCTCGAGAGGATTCGAAATTTCTATTTAAAAAAAAAGAGAAAGCAGTACACGACTTCATTCTGATATATTGCATTTAGAAGGCAAACTACTAGAATCTTTTCCTTTCCTTTATGTGCTCATCTTGCTGTAAAATTTGTTTCCAAAAAATAGCTTCAGTTTTAATCAAGAGCATTTTTTTCTGATAAAGATACAAAACAAAGCAGCTGACCTATGGTTATCACGTGAGACACATCTAGTTTTTGCCGGATTACATGGTGTGACCTGCAAGGAAAAAAGGAAACGCGAGAAATTCTGATTCGTGTGACATTCACACGATGTCAGAAAGCATCATTCTAATTAGAACGGTACACATCAACGTAATAACATGATAGTATGAAGTGCTATTCAGGGTCATGAGCTGACAGCAAAACACATAGTTAAACAACCATCCTTTGGAATCTGAGTTGTTATACATTCGAAAGCCTTAATCCTTGATTGACTTTAAACTTTGGCTTATAAGTCTGATTATACTGAAATAAAGTAAGACACTGACTAGCACAAATAATACTGCAATGTTTCATTTAAATACCTAAAATACAACTTAACTACTTAATTATAATCTAGAGATTAAATTCATACTAAATATTACAAATGTGCACGTTAGGTTTACAAAACAACATGCTCAATAACACCCAGTATCTTAGAGTACAATGTCTCTTTTTAAAGAATAGTCACAAAAATATCACCAGTAAAACATTACGCATGCCTATAAGTAGAATGAATACAGGCGGTTCCGAGCATATTAATGAAAACAGGTTCATTTCAATTGAAGAAAAGTGGTCTATAAGGGCGGTTCCGAGCACAGGTTCATTTAAAGATGGTCTCTGGTCGTTCCGAGCACAGACCCCACCCGACTTCTGGCGGTTCCAGGTGGTAAAATTCTTTTAACTCTGACCCTGAACTGACCTCCTACTGCAATGATATGTACATGAGTTTTATAAGCTCTTCTCGAGGCCTGCAGGATATGATCTGTTTTATGATGAGGTATCTGTCGTGGGCGACGCGCAGTGTTCTATTATCGTACAAATCTTTTTGTTGCTGAGCCGTGAGTAAACCAAGGTCTGTCCGTATACCTGCCACCTTTGTGAGCTTTAATTCCACAGTGATGTCAATGTTGAAATGGTACGTATTAAAGACAGCGTCGTCGAGATCCTTACGATTTTCGACAACGGCATAGATGAGGTACCTGGTGTTGCCTCTGGCTCCGGCGCCACTAGGATTGCGATAATTTTAACAGTCGCTTAAAGTATTTCGTTCACATGCACAACACGCAGTGTTTTCTGTTGAGGTAGGGGTCGTACGTGAGGTTAATGATTCCGTTTTCCGACAGCTCCTTCCGCTTCTCGCGCTAGCGCGTCACGCCTATTGCCTTTTCCGCAGTGAGTTCGAAAGACACAGACACGTTATTTCTGATCACCGTAGCTATAGCTTCGTCAAGAGATTATGGGTTGTGCAGAATCGCGATTATACTGAAGATTTCATCGCCAGACATTTTTTATATTAGAGAAGCGGCATTAAAATAATCATAATGGCTTTGCATCAGCAACACGAATATTTTATTGCACGGTACCGTGTATAGCAAAAGTCGCCGGAGTGGTTTAATTTAAATGAGACGACCATGGGCGGGTCTAAACCTTCCACGGTGATGGGTTGTTATCCTTTTTGCGATGTGGATACGATTGTATCTAAAAAATATACTCTCCAGGCGGAAAAATCGTCGAACTGACGTTACCGTGCTTGTGAGGATATATGTTCGAACTTGCGTTTCGACTCTACGCGGAACAGCTACTGGGCGGTAAAATCGTTAGCGACGACATCAGCATCGAAGACGTTATTCCTGGTTTTCGCTATTCTCCTGATGGCTACATCGTGAAGGACAATCAAATTTTACTGCTCCAGTACAAGTGCCCTTTTGTGAGACACGTGGGAACTCAGCCCGATTATTGTTACCCGCAGGTGTTATCGGGTTTAACAATTTCTCAGATGGCTTCTCAGGGTTTACTGCTGTACGCGGTTTTTCAAAAATGAGCCCACCTCCAACTGGGTTTTAAGCCGCGTAACGATAAAAATGTTCAATAGCGCTATTTTCCCGTTATAAAAATGCTCATTTAGCCATTGGTTTCATAATGTTTTTCAAGGGGAACGACGACCTTGTGGATCACGGTGATGCCGACGAAAAGTCGCTGTTAAAATCACTTCAGCGGAGGTTGGAAACGGAAGTGCTTCTGCACGCCGAAAACATTGATGCGGTTTACTCGGATAAAAACATCGTGGTATACGTGCCGTATACGTGCCGTTTAAACTGATGGCGTTGCAGCGACATTGTGTACACAGCCAGGAAAATTATCGCCGCGTGATCGACAAGGCCGTGTCGCGGGTTAACGAAAAAATACGTTTAATTAGACAAACGATAACAGTATAATAATATACAACTGGAGAGCTCATCACGTTTTTAATAATTACGAAACTAAAGAAATGGAAACGTATGTCATGCGCGGACGAAACGTTTAAAATCGTTAAACATAAGCAGCTCCGGATAGTCGCTTTTGTCTGTTTCCGGCGATGGAATAAAAAAGGCATAAGTATATCGCCATCATTTTGTGTTTGAGGCTCATCGCGGCATAATTTCCATCTGCTACGTTGTAGATCACCTGAATGGTATAAAACTTGACAACCGCCTCGATAACCCTGGATATCGTGACGCATCGCGAAAACTGCCGCCCGGTATTGGCAGTGATGGATGAATTTTGGTGCTGCCCATATCGTTAACTCCACTAACCTTGCCACGGAAGACCAGACCGAACATGTGTCCATATACCGGGTAGCAAAACGCTAGGTGTAGCCCCTATGTGCATAAAATTAGTCGCCGACGGTGTCACGAGATAGGCTTTTTCCAAAAACGTGCCCGTTCGCTTTTCTTTTCCATGGGTCTAAAGACTGGTTTCCATTTTCGCTGGGTCGTCTGAAAACCCAGCATTCGTTTCTCCTTTAAAACTTTTTTGTCGTAGGACATTCTAAAGCTGATTAAGGACATCGACACCATATCGGCGATGATACCGTCTTCCGTTCTCATCCCGCTAATCAAAATGGGTATGTCGAATTTGGCTCTGCGCAGATACGACTGATTTTACTGAGCACCTTTTGATAAGCCAGAATAGTCCCCGGGTGTTATCTTTTTGGACTCCAATTTGGACGTTTGAGCATTGTTTTCAGCGCAAACCCGACTCCAGATAAAATCAGCATAAACGGATTGGCCGTAGCTCCCGTGTACACGATCACGGTTGTGGTCAATGCGATGGGCACTTCTGCTGAAACCCTCAAAACAAGTAGGTAATGCCGATACGCACGTTTGTACACGTAGACCTTCCGATGGTAATAGCGGTAATAAGATTCCAGCTTGCGTCGGTATTCCGGTGTCAGATTATTTTCGTCGATGTGATTAAAATCGATCACTGGCCTCATTTTATGCTTCTGCGTGTACTCAGCTCTGGATTAACAGCGCAAGCTGGGGCAAATGTTGTTAAAACTTTCATGTGTTAATTTACCTTATCCTCTTTCAACCAAAGTTCATGCAAGTACTCCCCAACAATCTACATTGGGTACATGTTTAAACCTTTTGTTATTTTAGTAAGGTGATTTAATTTGGCAATATCCGCTAGCATGTCAGGTGTCGCCTGCAAGTCAAGATAGTCTAAATGCCTTTGTGCTTCCATGACGTGTAATAACCTGAAATCTTCTAAGGAATAAGGTATCTTTCGATTATACTTGTAAAGGTAATATAAAGACAGAGCGATTTTCTCCACGTTGATGGTGGAAGTTCTAAATCATCTGCTCCGCACGGTTCTGATCACGCGCGACCAGTACCAAATCCTGTACAGTGATTTGATTGTCTCAAATCGAATCCACTGGGTGACAGCAAAGCTGTCAAACAGTGATGAAGTGTAACATGTTTCAAAACCGATTCATTGGCTGGCAACACAATATTAAGATGTTTCTCGACAACACCACGCTCTTATTTATTCCCGCTCGGAGAGTCCACCGTGCGATACAGGCCTCCAATACAATTAGATCCGTAATCGTCATACGAGATGGCGCTAATTTCTGCCGATATATGGGATAGCTTTTATCATGTCATCAAGAGCAATGACCAGTTTTTGTACTGAGTGATGGCACAACGACAGACAATCACGATAAGCCCAGGTGGGTATAACATTACCGACACTGCCGCCGAAATTCACAGGTTGATTAATGCGAACGGACACACCGCCGAGAACACCAAAATCGAGCCCAATAACTCTACTCTGCGTACGAGAATTATTTTGTTCGGAGGATACCGAGTGGGATTTGACATACAAAGTCTATCGGTTCTATGCTTGGTTTCAGTGCTAGAACTGTTTTATCAGCCAACTGTGTGTACCAGAGTTATCGTCTGTCGGTTCGGCTTTGAGTGTGATTTATTCCACGGCGATTAACGTTCGTCAAGGGTGGCTTATGCAGATCCGACCTAATCCTTTCATTTATTATGCCATCTTAAACACGTACGCGATATAGGAAATCACCATGTGGCTGTGATTTTTATCCATATTGTTTTCTTCGACCCGAACAACATTACCTGGTATTACTTCTAAAGCCACTCCAATTCCTCTAAAAGGTGCAGAAGCCGGAGCGACAGGAGGCGCCTCTTCCGCGTGAACTGCAGTAGGTTAATAGATAGCGAGTAAAATCACGGGAACTTAGCAGGCAACCAAGTTGCCAGAGTCGAATTTATCGACGTTGTCGCCAAAAGGCTAGCACGCTCTTCAAAAAACAGCGGATAAGCTCAGTCCACAGTCTGAGCATATTTTATCTGAGCTAGAGAAGAACGTGGCAGTCATGGGGTTTGGACTTAAAAGATTATGGTAGCTACAGAGCACTGTGCGTTTTCGAAAAATGCAAACAATTATCATGTTTAAGGACAATAATGGAAATCGTGCGCTACCGACATGTGATGTTCTAAGGAAACAGGTGCGTGCGGTGCTGTCAGCAACGAGTTTATGTCTGCTACCGATATCATGCCACAAGCAACTGTGGCTAACAACGCTAACATAACAGAGGCAATTTTCAGGACTCGTTTTTCATTTGCGAAACAGAATGGCTACAACACCAGGTTTGCTGCACAGCGCGACCTCAATGCGATAGACAGGGAAATCGGCATGATGCTTTCTTTAAACATCATTTTTTGGCGTGTGCCGCGATATTCATACGGTGTTCAGGGGCGTTAAACACACGTTGATTCTGGAGCTGGATTCTCCTTCGTAGTACATGTACAGATCTGCAGCACCAGCTGACGGCCAATTTATCCTGACGTGGTTAGCACTGTGGATGCTCGAAAAATACACCGTCGATCACGATCGTGTTAGAATTAGAAGCGACGATGTCAAAATTTACCAAAAAGCTTTACTTTGAACAAAACTGGATTTATATGCAGCAGTTTGCCGCGGCGCAGACCACTAAGTCGTGGCCAGTAGCGACTAAAGCAGGCAGCGAGCTCCACAGTACGTGTTTGCGGCGTTTCAGTTTTAGAATCGTCGATTTAGTCAGGCCGAAAGCAAGCATATTTTCGACAATCTTAATTGTCTCGAATTCACGTCCACATCGATTTTAGGCAATATTCCGAGCGAGAACTCGAGTGTAATTTCGATATCGCCAACAGAAATTACTCACGCGCGTACATGATGCTGGTGGAAGCCATGCAAAAATACTAGGACACGGACACAGACACATAAATTTCTTCGGAAGAATTTGCGTCGTTGTACACCATTTTCCATTTAAATTTTCCAATCACTGCAAACGTCTCAAAGATTCTCCTGCAGATATGGAGTTTCGGTGGACCTTCAATCTTGCTGGTGAAAATTACGTATGTTACGCGCTTGTGATGTCGGACCGGTTCCTGATGCTGGGTGTGCTCAGAGGAAAAATAAAAGTGATTGTGTAAAATGCAAGGCATTTTCCGAAACACGTACTTTACTCTCCAGAGAAGGTGTTCTGTAAAACAAAAAAAGGTCTAAAGCATTTTTATACATGTCAAGGTGACAAGGTATGCGTCGAAAACGACAGGGCGGTTCAATTGCCAGTGCGATAGTTCCGTTTGTCAAAACGTTTGCTTCCAAAAGGGATTACTTCGGTGTTGATGCCGCTCGGTCTCTGCGCAGCTTCAATAGCGATATATGGCGTTACTAAAAAAGCAGTACTGAGCAAGGGACTTGATCGAAAGGGCACTTCCCTTCCCAGTCAAAAGTACATGATCATCACTCCGCAGGTGGTTATCACGCTTCACATAGTAAACCAAAGCGGCGTAGAAAAGCTTAAGCAAAATAATGGCATATGTTGTAATATCAATCATGCCGTACATGCCATTAACCCTAACACCGCTGCAAAAGAAAAGCATTTTAACAGCAGCACACATCTAAAGACCGATAATGATTTAACTTCTCATACTGACGCAGCGCCAGGCTGCATTGTCAGCTAAACAAGCAACTGTAAAAGACTCGTTCTCAGATTGTCTGCATCTCAATTGGAAAAACAAGGAGGCTTTATTGTACCGTCATTAGCCGGCCTTGCCGGGTTGATAATTCCAGGTCTGTTTCGCATCGGGAGGGAATATTGTTGTTGTTGTTGTTGTTGTTGTTGTAGGGTTTAACGCCATTTTCAGCACACGATAGACTATACATGGCGGCCAGTATTACTGGTAGAGGAAGAACCCGGGAAAACCACGGAAAGAACCACTGACCCACGAGAAGCAACTGGCAAGTTTTCTCACATACCCACATTGGAATCCGAGACTCGAACCCACGCAGACAGATGTGAGATGGCAGTGATCCGTAACGGAGAGCACTTTAGACCACTCGGCTACTCGGGGCCCCCCGGAAGAGATACAGCCTTTAAAAAATGAGGAAGATCGCTAACATTGCTGGACACAACACCGCGGCTGCAGCAAAGCTACCTGTAACAGAAAAGTTGCCCTTGTCCAACTATGATACCGAGAGTGAGTTAGCTCCCACCTTTAAGAGTTTCAGGGGAGTTATTTTTTTACCGAAGACCAGCTTCAAAATAAAATCTGGCCCGATGAAAGTTGCGTGATTAATTATCCAAAATTATTACAATGGAACTGGCACGTACTGGGTTGCGGTGGTTAACGATCCTGCACAGCGCGACTTCGAGTATTTCGATTCATTTGGTTTACCTCTACTGACGATGTGGCTCGGTATTTAGGCACAGCGACGGCTAGGCTGGCAGGGGCGTCTGTGACGCCAGAGTTGTGGGCTACAACGTCGCCAAAGAGAGCCGTTTATTATTCGTTTCGGCTTCAGGACATGGATGATAGCACCTGTGGCTGGTATTCCATTAATTACATCAGGCAGAGATACAATAGAAAATCACCCGTGGCAGCGATTTTATCGCTGTACAACTTCCCAAAGCCGTCGTTAATTTAGTAGACAAGTAAAGTATAAAACTATGTCATCGTGGTGTTTCAAGTGTAGAACTAGGACGGGTAACATAGACCCGGTGGAGGTGATCACAAACAATAATCGCCCCATGATCAAATCATTGTGCGATGTTTTCGGTACCAAGAAATCACGGATCATAGCTAATACTAGCCGGCATCTCCGTTGGCAGCGACATTGTCTCCTGCTGATCTGGCGACGTGGTCGCCTGCTGGCGTCTTCCCTGCTTGCTGAGTTAATGTACCTTTATGCATACAAATGTCCTGTCATTGTCGACACTGTGATCTGGATAAGAGCTACGAGGACATTCGGACAGAGCGAAATGTGTGTGGGGGAGGTTGTGTCCGATGCGGTGAACGTAAAATCCTTGTGGACACTATCGATATCCATAAACTCATCCGCAAACTCCCAATGCCCAGCGGTGGCTTGACATTAACAGAACACACATATACCGGGCCATGGAACCCACTGGAAATACAGCTCAATGAAAACAATCAGCCGCATCTCGGCCAGGAGCCTTATAATGGCGTGAATGTCATTGCCGTGCAGCACGCTATTTGTTACCAGATCACCCAGACGATAAAGCCGGATGCGACAAGGTCATGCTGAGGGAGCTGAGGGAGCTAAAACCAAAACATTTCAGGGAGTGAATGGACAGCGCTCTTGTGCGTGAGATCAAATGTGCTAAACATAAGTTAGGTATTGGAATGACACCAAGAGTGGATGCTAGTACAGTAACACCGGGTGCACAACTTTCGGAAGAGCTGCACAAACCTGTGCGTAATTGTTTTTCCGCATCGTACGGTCATTGCTGTGACGGTGAATGATATCTGGTCAGCGTATCTCGTCAAGATCACAGCTCACATAACGACAGTTTCAAATATCTGCTTACCGTCGTTGGTGTTTTAGCAAATAGGATTGGGTGGTTCCGCTGAAAAACAAAAAAGGAAATTTTATCGCTGAGGTACTGAATAGCATTATCAGTGCATCGGTCGGTAATGTGCGGTCACCAAAACCCCGAAATATTGTGGGTGGATCACGACAATGAATTTTACAACAAATCCTTCTCGGATTGGCTTAAAAAAAATAATATTGTCTTGTACAGCACGCAAAGTCAGGCCCAAGCAGCTGTCGTTGAGAAGTTTAACAGGATTCTGAAAATCGCAAGTGGAACTAATTTACCAGCGATAATACTGATCGGTATTTAGATTTTTACCGAAGATTGTGAACCTGTACAATCACTCGAGGCACGGCGGCATTAAAATGACGCCTACAGAAGCTCGAACCGATGACCACAAACCGGAAGTGACAGGTGCGTTATTTTTAGACATATATTTAAGGTGGGCGACTGCGTGAGAATCATCAGGCAAAAACATACGTTTGAGAAAAGATACACGCCTAACTGGACCAAGGAGATATTTGTGGTGCATAAACTTAGAAAGACGATGACGCTCACGTACACACTTAACAATGCAGCAGGAGAGCCCAAAGAAGATTTTTTTACGTGCATGAATTACTGAAAAACTGACAAGGACATTACTAGGCTCGAGAAAGTAATTTCGACTAAAGGCAAAAAAATCTCGTCAAATTTAACTCGTGGGACCCGATGGCGGCGCTAACGGCGATGGCGCCAGTACCTGGAACTAACTTTATTGTATGCTGCTGACACGTTTTTTTTTTCAGAACGGGCTTGCACTTTGCTGCATGTTCTGGTAGTCTCATGGCCTAAAAATTAAGCTTGAACACGTAATCGAATTTTAAAAAATGTCATCCGACCTGGAAATAGAGTGCGCTTGACCTGGCTGAGTAACTGGCAAAACTGCTTTCGATGTAAAACGTTTGAGCTTATTTTGGATGTGGTATTGATGTTTATATTGTTTGTCGGCCTTTGATGCTAGTGCCACCGTCTCCTCCACTGGTGCCCCTCGTCTTCCTCTTCCTCTGAAAAAATAATCTCTGGAATATAACTCAAATATTTATTGACTATCGCCACCGTCACATCAAAAGATTTTTTCCAGGATCACGAGCGGGCCGGTGTCCAAAAAAAAGTACGCGATGTTTTTTTTTTTCTGCCTGCTAGATTTGACAGCTCGGGATAAACTTAAAAATCATGGCCTCGATTGCGTGAACCTCATGGCGATAAAACCGCCTGAACAGAAAAAGAATAAGATTATGTTCACCAATCTCCATTGCACGGCCAGGATTTCTTTTGTCGTGTACGCCGATTTCGAGGCTCTCTTATCGTGGCAGCGGGAGTTGCTCATGACACCGGTGACGACAACGTCACTGGGGATAACACGGTTCTGTATCAAGAGTTTGTGCCGTGTAGTTTCGTTTATAAGATCGTGAGAATCAACAAATTACAACTCTAACTCAGACATTAAACTTTATCGAGGACTAAATTGTACGGATAAATTCGAGCAGGATTTGCTGCATATGGTGGATAAAATAGACGGCATTTTGGAGGCGCACGAGATTCCCCTCCCGCCGGACAAAATCGATTTAGACAGCGCCTGAAATTGTTACCAGTGCAGAAAAGCACTACGGGACGACCGGGTGAAACATCGTTGCTACTATACTGGAAAATACATGTTAGCTGCTCACGACACGTGGAGTTCTCGAGTTCAAAAACCGTATTTTATTCCGGTGGTGCTACATAATCTCTGCGAGTACGACTTGCATCTCTTGGTGAAATTGTTCGGCAAATTCCTGCAGCCCAAAATCCAATGCATTCTTTACAACATGATAAAGTACATGTCATTCTTGTTAAGCAAATTGAGGTCCATGGACAGTTTTCAGTTTATGGCGTCGTCGCTGGACGATCTAAAAAAAAAAAAAAAAAAAAAACACAACATGATTTCTACACACTGAGGGCTCAGTACGGGAAAAACCGAGTACGTGATGCTGCCGCTTTACAGCTCTCTCTCTCACCGATTTTAGCATCACCGAGGCGGATTATGCCCATGCGCAGCTAGTGTGGGACGTCCTTGGCATGGCTAACCTTGGAGATTATCACGATTTGTATCTTACCACGGACGTTTTGCCTGGATAAATTCGGAAAAGTTCACCGAGTAAATGCTCAACATCGACGACAACACCGGATATTTCCTCGAGGTCGACTTGTGCTACCCGCCGGAACTTCATGACGCACGTAACAATTATCCGTTAGCTCCAAAAACGTTAACTGTGACCGAGGACATGCTCAGTCCTGACACATTCGCCATAGAAACTAAACTCGAGTGCGGAGGAGCGAACGTGCCTAAAATCGTGCCTAATCTCATGAGGAAAAACAGGTACATTATTAATTCCAAGAATCTCAGGCAGTACATCCGCCTCGGAGTAGAACTCATTCGGATTCATCGCGTGCTTAAATTCGACCAGAGACAATGGCAAAAGACTTACATCCACTTCCAAGCGAGCTTTGCCTGAGACAAATTTCGAAAAAAAGACTTTTTTTTCAAGCTCATGAACAACTCGGTGTTTGGCATGAGCATGGAAAACATTCGAAAGCGTAAACGTCAAACTCATCAACGACGTCGAACGCAGACACAAGCTGGTCAACGATCCCATGTTTGTAAACATGAAACTCCTTGACGAAAATCTAGTAGCCATCCACAGGGAAACAAAACAGTCTCGTCATGAGCAAGCCCATCTACTGCGGATTTACCGTGTTTGAGCTGTCTTGGCTGCTCCTGTACGATTTCCATTACGGGTAACTAAATTCGCGCTACGGTTCAGATGCTAAATTGCTGTTCACAGAAACGGACAGCTTATGCTACGAGATCAAGATCGTGGATATGTACCATGACATGTTTGAGGAGAAGCGCCTGTTTGAATTTTCGGATTACTCTAAGTTCAGTCCTCTTTACAACGACGCTATGTCATCGGAAAGTTCAAGGACGAGACAAACTCGGTAACCATAGTGGAATTCATCGGGCTACGCAGTAAAATCTGCTTGATCAAATTAGCTAGCGGAGAAGTCACAAAGCGCTCTAAAGGTATCAAGAAAAGCGTCGTTAAAAATTCTCTCCTGCATGAAAATTACCTGCCGGCGTTAGGAGAAGTCAAAATATTCTCACAAATGAATATGATCCGGTGATATTGTCACAATCTATTAGCATATGCACTCGACAAAGTCGGGCTAACCTGCTTTGATGACAAGCGATACGTACTGGAAGAAGATATTAGCACTCTTGCACTAGGTCATAGAAACAGTAGACGACCTGACCAGGATTCTGTCCTGGCTGACCTCGAGCTAATGTAAACGGGGAGGGAGACTGGGTAGATGTGAGGGGCTAAAGCAAATGTGCCACCTGGAACCGCAAGTAGTCATGTGTATCTGTGCTCGGAATGACCAGAGACCATCTTTAAATGTGCCTGTGCTCAGAATCGCCCTTATAGACCATTTGTTATTCAAATAATTTTGTTTTCATGAATGTGCTCGGTACCGCCAATAATCATACTACTCTTATAAGAGCACTAACAGTGTAATAGTTATAATAGTAGTAATAGTAGCAGCAGTGGTAGTTGTGCTAGCAGTAGTAACAGTAGTAGCAGTAGTAGATGCAGTAGTAGTAATAGTAGTAGTAGCTGAAATAATAGTGGTAATGATATTCGCAGTAGTAGTGGTGGTAGTAGTAATAGTAGCAGTAGCAACGGTATTAATACTAGTCGCAGTAGTAGTGGTATTGATGAAACTAGTAGTAGTTGTTGTAATAGTGCTAGTAGAATTAGTAGTGGTAATAGTACTGGTATTAATAGTAGTAGTAGAGTCAGTGGTAGCTGTAGTAGTTGCGGTATTCACAGTAATAGCTGTGGTAGGAGTAGTCATAGCAGTAGACGCAACTTAATTTTATATTTTAAAATGTAGCCTTAAGAAAATAAAATAAATCTAACCAACCCAGCACATATTTGGAAGAAGAAGAAGTTTATATACATTTTGAGTTTTGTGTTAGTTAGATTTATTACCCAGCACATTTTTGGAAGAAGAAGAAGTTTATATACATTTTGAGTTTTGTGTTGGTTAGATTTATTTTCTTAAGCATACTAAAATGATATGTGTACTAGAAAAAGAACAAACAAAACTCAGTTATTTCGCATTATCAAAAAAAGTCGCACTCTAACAGTCACGAAAAGAAGAATGTCTGTAACTCGTGCATTAGAACTGGTCCCGGTTTGATACAAAATTGTCCTCAGATTGATTGTTTCAATTATCTTGTTTATTTTATTTCAGACAATGCTGGAATTTATGTGAGAGCTGGATATAATTTCAGGAAAATGCAGGATAGGCTGACTGTTTTTAATCCCTAACGCCTGCTTATTGGGCAGTGAAAAACTCAATTTTCAAAACAAAGCAGTTAGAATGTTATTGAACTATTTAAATTAACTGGAGGAAGGTAATCTGAGATATTTAGTGCAACCGAGACTAGAACTATTGTGGTGTCACAGGGAATGAGTGCTATGGGAAGAAACACCGTTAAGGAAGGTAGCTTGAGAGACCAATACTTATATTTGACTATAAAAATGTTTGTAGATTAAAATATCTTTTTGTATAATTTCATTAAAATAGTGTTAACTATCACCCTATATATTCTGTATCTAGATATATTATGTTATACAGCAGTTGAAGTTTTAAACTAATGAAAAATAGATGAAAACTATAGCAAACAAACATGATAGGGTGATTACATTCATATCATAAAACGAACTTCAGAAGAAATGATCTATGAAACGATACAAATCATACGCCATATTCAGTTTTAGGCAAGTATATATATATATATATATATATATATATATATATATATATATATATATATATATATATATATAGGAACAACAAAGAAACATTGCATAATTAGAATTTCAGTGGCGTCTAAGCATACCCAACATTTTCTAAATATTCTAGCTCAAAACACTTTGTGTCAGCCATAGAGTTTTGCATTCCTTCTTGCTAAGTTTTTCAGGGCAGAATATGGGGAATATACTTCAGTTTGTATTTATAAAAAACCAAGAAACTACATCCATTTGCCGAGACCATCCCATAAATTAAAGCACATCGAACGCATTTGTTATTTATTTCGATCGATTCGATATATATTTCCACGTTGATTTAATTTCCACTTAATTTCCACTGATGAACATGCCAATCGTGGCATTAGGTTTGACTCGCGTTTAAGCAGATACGACCATGAATCCCAGAGGAAATTAACTTATCGAACTTGTTCATACAAACATATAACCTGCATTTCACTCGTATGACTAAAATTCAGAAATGAAACGGTTTTGTCAAGTATGAATGGGAAAAGATGTGTTGGAAGAAATTGTTATTAAGAGCATCAGTAGCTTCGGAGAATTTCTCGCTTTTAAAGGATTGCAGGGTAGGGTGTTTCTTGAGTTGCGCTCTCCTTACGTATCTCACTGTTTAATATCATTACGTCCGGAATATAAAGAACACACATATGCAAGCCTACGGAAGAAAAAGACGTGGATCTTCTAAGTTTCTGACTTTACAGGAAACAGATACCTCCTACTATAGTATCAAACTCTTTACCTCTTACCTTATATTTGCTTTATTCACGATGTCATAAATTATTTAAATCTGTTTCAGCTAGGGGCTTAAACTAAAGTAACAAGATTATATAAAACCCAAACAAGCATTAAAGGTTTTCAAAATGTAGATTTCTTTAAATGAAATAAATCAAATCAAACAAAGTGAAAGAATTAAAAATAACTAACAGTGTATGAATTCCTTGCATGTAACCCTAATAATCCTAATTGTACTATCAATTTCTTACATATCCGGAAATTGTTCCAAGGTATTCCGAACGAAGCTTCTATAGTGCTTATGTATTAACGTGATAACACCACTGAAGTTAACACAATTACTAATCCAAATGTTTTTTCGGCTATGTCCAACGAACACATAATTATAAATCACTATTTTCTTCTCAACGACTGTTACGAACACTAGAACAACTGAATATGAATAAAGTGGAACCTATGGTCATTATATAATGTTAATCTGCTTTTCTAATAAACAATCTCTGATTCAGAATAATTTTTTTTAAATAATCCAAGTCGTATTATTCCCTTTCACAAAAGCGTCAACATTCACAAATTGTCCTATTCTGATCTTCAAATCTCATTCAACCAATCAAATGTTCGAGTGTTAACTCTCTTTCGGGCAATTTGCACTACACATTACACGCTTTGTTTACGTGACCACAGTTCATACTCGTGTGTCATCAATCATTTAGTTGTTGATTTCAGCTTAGCGATAGGCATTGTTATGAATGGAAGTTTTCGACGAAGACTGCATGTACTTTTACTATAGTGTTAAAGGATTTAAAATATATATGTGCTACGAGTCTATGCTCTTAAAATAAGTAACAGAAAAGAGTGAAAAGGAACAAGGTTCGTAAAATTCAAAAATAATTTACTTCCCTAGAATACAAAGTGAAAATAAAAAACAAAAGAACTTACGGTATTCAGAAATAAATCCCAAATAATCCTAGAATTACAGACACAAGTGCTACTAATTAAAGTTTTGAATACTTTAGTGGAAATCCAAAATAAGTCCAAAGCTGAAAGTGTTCATGTGCTTGTGAAGGCTCGTAAAGTGTTGATGTGCCAACAGCCTTTTGTCCAAGAATACTATTTTTAATGAATACTCTGTATTTCCAGAGAAAAATCACTTGAATAATTTGAAGAAATATATTCCTGCCCAAATGAACTACTTAACACAAGAATAATACAAATTGATTCTGCTAGATCTTAAAGCACGAATGAATAACATTTCCAGTGACAAGATGATATAGTTCTTTACGTGACCTCAGGTCACAATTAGCATTTTCTAAAAATCCCTATTGCCTAATGCAAAATAACCTTCTAGTAACTTCTTAATGTTTACAAAATAAAATAGTAGTTATAATTAGAAGGTCTATTACTAAAATATAATATGTGAGGAATGCCAAGGGAATGCCAATAACATAGGCCCAGACACAATGAACGTGTTTACTTCTATTAATAATGATCCTAATATTAAAACCATGCGCATGAGAGAATATTTTAGCCATGTATTAGTACTTTACAGAATAAAAGAAGTTGATAATTCAGGTCAAGGTTAAGTCCAACATACAATCTAACATTACAATAGTATATAATGAAATCAAAAGATAAATAAAAAGGTAACTAACAATCAATGCAAATTAAATATACATAACAACTGTCATAGTCTCAAGTGACTTAAATAAAAAGAATTATATTATAAATTCAAAATATGATGCATAATTCTGTAACACATCGAGCAATACCATACACAACGAACCTAACCATGAAACCAACATAAAATGTGGAAGTCAATAATATAAAATTCTATAAATCATTTATCATTTACTTTATTCAGTTATCGTACTATGTCTTATTATTCCTTATCAATGAAAATATAGGTGTGATATAGTGCTCATCCAGTTACCAAAATACATTAAAGTGATGAAGCTATACATTTTTTGACATAGTTTAAGGTGTACCATAAAACGATTTACGCTCGCGTAAGGACATTTATGGGAGGTGTGATTGGGTTTACAATTTCCCGCCAGTTTCGTCGGGTAACACGCTGTCAAGGGCCAATATATTTAAAGTTTTTAATCACGTGTTCTGCCCAGCCAATCACAATGCTTTCGCACTGGCTGAGCGCGGAGGGATTCTCTCTTCTAAGGACTTTGGCGTGAGTTGAGCCAATTTTCTTCTGGAGTGCGGACGTGTTTTCTTTTTTCTGTAGAAATTTTTTTCTTCGTTGTTATCGGTTCACGCTTTAGATCTTCTTCGTTTCCTGGAATTTTGCCCCAGATGAATCGTCCTGAAAGTTAAGTAATTGCTTACATTAACTTGTTTCCATTCCATCAATTCTGCTAACCTTTCTTTTGTTATGCATTTTATCACACTCGCACTGGGTCATTCCATCTGTAAAAGATTGCAGTGTCATTTTGAAATCGGAAATAGACGATCGTTTGCGCCCCGATTTCAATATTCGGCACTATTCTAGAATTTATATGCATGGGGGTAGGATAGTCGACAAAATTATCAGTTTCGATCTCTCTGTCGTACGCCAATTAAACCAGAGAACCATTAAGCTATATGTAGATATACTTCCCATCGTCTATTGCATAAATTCATTTCATCAACATGTGCCTAAAAATGCTTTGTCAGTCTGTTGTCCATGTTACACTGTTAAAATACTTTCGAACAGGATTTGCAAGCGACTCCATGTTTGTTTTCTTTCAATTGGTTCTGTACCACTAGCTTGTTTTCCAGCTGGTTCCGTACCACTGGGTTGTGTGTTAGCCAGCTGTTTTGGTATCACTGGATTTTGTTATTCTTCTGTTTCCCAGCTGGTTGCTTACCAATGGAATTTATGATTACCTGTTTATTCCGTATCACTGGCCTGTTTGTTTACCAGTTGGTTCCGTACCGCTGGATTTTATGATTACCAGTTGATTCCGTATCACTGGCATGTGTGTTTACCAGTTGGTTCCGCACCGCTGGATTTTATGATTATCAGTTGATTCCGTATTACTGGCCTGTGTGTTTACCAGTTGGTTCCGTACATTTTACGTTTGTATTGAGTTTCATGCTTGGCGTACTTGGGTTCTGCACCTCACCACTTGGCACTTGATTAGTCATTTATGCTGTCTGCTTCCATCACTTCGCTCCATGTCAATGGGCTATGTGTTGCCCAAATCGTTTAGGCCCCCTGACCTGTTGTAATTGTCAGTTGGTACTGGTTTTATGCTGAATTCCGCACCTCAAAACAAAGACCCATAATTTTCATAATAGTCAAATTTTGTTTGTATTTTCATTTTCTTCCTTACTATTACCGAGCTCATGCCTCATCTCACTACAGTGAACAGTGATGTTCATAATATTACAATAAGGGTTATGCGTTTGCAGCGATTGCTACGTAGTAATGCACTGACATTGATGTAATTATTATCTTTTTATGGCATTCCTTGCAAAAAATGCCCCCTACAAAGAAAGCTGTGGCGGCGTCTCAAATGGCAGTGAAGACAGCTGGACCATCAAGGTCCAAAATCCAAGAGGCGGTGAAGAGGCCCAGAAAAGAGACACCATTGTCAACACCAACTGCCGCCAACCTTCAACCTGGGACATTGAGCGAAGGGGCTTGGATGGACCCCCATCTTCTTAATATTATAACCCAAGAGGTCTCCGACAGGCTCACCACTCAAGTGACACAGGAGATCCATAACAAATTTGATCAGCTGGTAGCTATGCTCAGTCCGTCCAGGGAAAGTTGTCCACAACCCGGGTTTCAACTTGGACTCTCCGTAGCAACAGACAACACACCAGCAGCACCCATGGTCTCCCCCGCCATTGTGGAAAACCATGGCTTCAGTTACAGGTACAGTTGTGGATACAGGTAACGTTGTCCAAATCGTTTGTGCGTCCATGGGGGCTTTCAGAATCACAATTTGTAAGCTTGTCGGTCACACCATCCACTCTAATCCCTGATAAAGTTAAGACAAACATATGGGCGGGCTCACACATTGATTTTCCTACCCTCCTGAATAACTGGCAAGATGCGGGTTTCAAATTTCAGTTAGATACGTACAGTACTGGTCCTGAACTTGGCATTGTCCCAAAAATTAGGAACGTTCAACTCACAATAGGACAGTGGATTCTCGCTTGGAGCAGGTTCACTAGTGTCCTATGTGAAAAATATCTCCTGGTTAATACTTCTCTTCCCCAATACATGAAAACTGTTCTTAAACTTGAAAGACGCGCTGATTGGAGGTACTATGATGAAAACTTTAGACTATTGGTTGCAAAGGGGCTACATGGATTAAAACGCATCTAAAACTCGACATGAAGGCTGTGCTAGAATCGGGTCATAACAACTATACACAAAACTATCCCACACAAATTACAAACATAAAGTATCCGAAGGGTGTTTGTTTTAGTTACACAAAAGCGGTAGCTGTTCATCGGGATTTTCAGCACAAGTTCATCAGTTGTTTAGGGGGACACTCATTCATTCACTGTCCCAAACCAATTTTTTCAGTCCTTTAAAGTACGTCCACAATACAGCCAGCAACCGCAGCGACCTAACAACAAGCTTTTTCGTTTTCAACGATCCGAATATTTGAGACCTTCAGCAATTCTCTTCAATGGAAAGCGAACACAAAGTTATATATAACACACATGACACATAATTTTGACGATTTTTTGATACTAGATGCAACTCGTGTCCAATGCCAGCATAAGTTTGATCGCTTCCTGACTGTATGTGCCGACATCGGCGTTCCTATGGCTGCGGATAAAACATTTGCCCCGTCAACAACCATCCCGTACCTCGGATACGAATTGGATTCCGTGAGAATGGAGGTTCGCCTTCCCACGGACAAGCTAGAAAAATGTAATAAACTCGTACATTTATATCTGGCTCGAAATAAAATTACTCTCAAGGTGTTGTAATCTATCATAGGTACTATTAACTTTGCTTGCGCAGTAGTTTTGCCGGGACGAGCTTTTCTCAAGCCACTCATCAACTTGACAATTGGCATCTCAAATACGCATCACCACATTAGACTAACAAAAGAGGTAAAGGAAGATTTAAGGGCCTGGCAAAACATTGTAACCGGTTTTAACGGTAGATCTTTATTCTTACCTGACATTTGGATGACTTCCGACACGTTGGACTTACACACAGATGCTTCTGCCTCAGTCGGATACGGTGCGATCCTAGGCACACACTATTTCTATGGCATTTGGGATCAGACATGGGCATATCAAAATATAACGCTCCTAGAATCCTACCCCGTCGTTCTGGCAGCTGAGATTGGGGAGAACACTTATCCAATAAATGTATCTATTTCCTCACTGACAATCAAGCCTTAGTTGAAATCATAAACAAGCAATCCTCTAAGGACACAAAAATCATATATTTTATTCGCACAGGAGCACTGTTAACGCGATCAGCCCCTCTGATGACAGTGAACATATGTATACAATATGTTTTAATTCCGTACTTATTCACAGCAATAAGCCTAATTCCTTTGTCGGTCATATCCTAAGACCAAACACTTGCAAATTAAATCCAATATAATTCCTACAATTTAACATTATACAAGTATTTTGAGGTCAGTGTCAATTTAAGATATCAATTTGGATTTGACTATTGGCATAAACGTGAAATTTCGCTCTTAAAATTCTTTGTCAGTAGAAATGGAAGTTTAGCAGTTTCGTATCTTTTAAATCCCTACTGCTTAAAACCCTAATAATAACATAACGATATTCGTTTATACGATCTTAACGAATGTTAGTCAATCACGCACATACATTTAGTGGGACATTGGGGATTTAAAATGCATATTTTGTATATTTAGAACTAAATATTTAATAGCAACAAGTAAGCAAATAAATTTAAAAATCTTAAATAAATAAATAAGCAACCAACATGACAAATTTATCAAAGCGTATATAAGATACCCTATTTTATTTTGCACTAGGTGATGGTGGTATCATAGTATCATATCTCACAACTAAAAAGCTATTATTTTCGGAATCTCCAAAATTATCTTGATTGGTTGATAATAATTTCAATGTTGCAAGAAGGAAAGAGCCATTTCTGGCTCTTAGCATCAAATATATTCCAAAATGTTTTGATAGCTGACGAGATACGTTGTTAAAGATTCCGAAAGTCAACTTGACCGCGCCCCGTATGGTCGAGACGTTCTGAGCACGAAACTCGAGCTCGAACTCTAAACCCAAAATCAGACATAACACTCGTAGTATGACTATGTCGTTGAATCTAAGAGTCAAAGAGATCAATCCATATTAAGAACATACTGAAGTGATATGACAAAATTATTTCTGGACGCTGAGACTGAACAAGACTTTTATGCCCAAAAAGTTTCGAGAATAGAGGGCCAGATCTTGTTAAGTGATACGTTAAGTAAATGAATGAGAAAATATGCAGCTGAATGTACCTAAAGACATAAAAGTGAGAAGAATTCAGAAAGCATTGTATTGTTTCACTTTAGCATTAGAATGTCGTCATCGTTTGCATCGCATTACTTATCTGAAAAAGTCTTAATCAAATGAAGGAAATTTTACTGTATCAGATCTAGCATACAGATAAACATTTTCCAGTAAGTGTTTCTTAGTTTAAGGCACATAAATATAAACCGATAACCGGATGCAATGAAGATAGAGAGATAGAAAGAAACCTTACACAGTAAGTAAGACCACCATAAGACTGATAAATGGATTTTGTAATTCCACTTGTTCATTTGAATATAGATACAAAAATATAGCTATACCTGCAGGCATCATCCCTATTACACTGAAGATTGGGAGATATTTAAACTGATTCCCCCCCCCCCAGCTTTTACCTCATTTCCTTTTCGTCGCACATTTTTGTTGGCATGGTTTCTTGAAGAGTGTTTGTACAGCCCTCACCTCGTGTAAAATTAATGGCAAGTTTAAGTGCCTTCATATAAAAAAGGGTGATACGATCTAAATATATATATCAGTGAATATTTGAAAGCTACCGGTAAGCACGTACTACAAGAAAATGCCTGATGCTAGAAAAGATTTTTCCTCTCTGGCGTGAAAATGTTAGAAGAAAAAAACCTGCACGTGACATAAGACGTCCTGACGTATGAGTTGTATCACTAAAGTTGTTATGTCAGCCTCCATTATTTCCAGCTGTTATTTATCGTTTGGATCGGAAGCAAAAGAACTGTGAGAGTTATTTCACACCATTATCTCTTTAACCTTATCAGAATTTAAGCTAAACAACACAGACCGAAGATATGTCTGTAAATTCACTTCAGACGTTGGTATTGGAAGGTCCTCTTTTTTAATCGTACGATTATTTTGGTTATTTTGAAACAAAGTATTAAAATTCCTTCTTTTTGTTGTGATGCTTGCACAGCGACTATCCAAAATGAATAAACTCTTCGAAGACAGGTTTCCTTCATGCCTCGATGGCCAGTACCTGACAATCTAATTATAATCTAGTGCCATGTTTTTACATCTGTTCTTTGTTCCGATCTTTTTATCTTTCTTGGTCGTTTTTATTATTGAATTGATTGCTAAGTCGGATTATATTTTACGTTGGCATCGTTAGTGTTTGACTAACTAAACAATTGTCACTACTCACAAATTACATCCACTTGTTCACGAAGTACTCACATCCACATGTTCACGAGGAAACATTTGAGTACATAAATTTTAATTTTTCAGAAAAAAATTATTTTAATATTTTACACTTCAGTTTGATGAAGCTATTTTTAAAATTAATTGGAAATTTCTAAAATCTCCATGTGACAACTTGGACGGGAAAAAGTTTTAGTTCAAGATTACTGACAAACTTAAATCCCATCATCATGAATGTTTCTAGTACAATTTCTTCTAAGCTGGAATTGGCGGAATTTAAGGGATTCTGTGTCCTAAGTAGAATCTGGGGGGCCCGAGCGGCCGAGTGGTTTAAAGCGCTCACCGTTACGGATCCGTAGAAATCAGGGATAGCAATTTCCGTTCTGTTTGGTGTATATTTGTAATTCTCTCTCTCTCTCTCTCTCTCTCTCTCTCTCTCTCTCTCTCTCTCTCTCTCTCATTTAAAACGAACTGTACGATAGTGTGAATATCCATGAATATTTGTCTTCCAAGTTTTAAAGGTGGGCAGCAATAATAAATATGATAATGCCCGTATTTATGCATGGGCGACAGCCTTCGCGTATGGTCAACTCGCCTTACCTTAGTAGAATCAAAACCACGTGAAACTGAACAGCTCTGAAACTACATTGATGCAGGCGCCGCTTTCGTCAAACATCCGAACTTGAGCGTGTACCCAGATCTTTGTGCCTTCTGGTGATTTCATAGACGCACATTCATAGATTGTCGATGTTGTAACCAACAATAACATTAATGACGTATCTCTTACAGATTCCAAATACCATGGTACCTAAATCTCAAATGAGTACGTAACGAAAGTTTGAAAGTTGTAAAAAAGCTCAGATAGATGTGTTTATTATGCAAACCTCATAGCGAAGAAAAGTGCACAGAAATGGAGATCATGCTTCATTTTGATAGTTGTCATATATCTTTAAGATTAAGATAGTAAAATAAATATCTGCATTCCGATCAGTTTTTAACTGGAAATGATAAAATAATCGTAAGAAAATCCACGTCAACAGCTGATTATGGATTTATGGAGATTTTTGTTTTTCTTAGATGACATGCATGCTTATCTGTCAAAATATAATATATTATTTTAAGATTGTTTTACACTTATATACATAGAACTTCGTTAGACTAATATTGATTTTCTGTATCTAAAACTGGTCATATATCTCTCCTATATAAAACTAATCACGAAAGAATGAAATGTGAAGTTTCAAACAAACTGCCCAAATGATTTTTTTCTTCTAACTCT
Organism: Megalonaias nervosa; assembly: GCA_016617855.1. Classification (NCBI taxonomy): domain Eukaryota; kingdom Metazoa; phylum Mollusca; class Bivalvia; order Unionida; family Unionidae; genus Megalonaias; species Megalonaias nervosa. The sequence continues at coordinate 37,546 of JAECUM010093887.1, read as the reverse complement.
ACTGGAACCTTTGATAAATAAGAAAGATACAATAAGCCACTTCTAAAGCTTGATTTCAAGTACTTGTTTATTACTTCCGGAAACAGTTGGTCAATCACACCAAACAATCCTTCTTAACTATTTAAAATACCCTGACAGTTTCGATTTTCAACGGTTGGTAGTCGATTATTCTGCATTTCTGTTTTGGCGAAAATGAAAATATTTCCTGAATATTGTAGATAGTGAACACCAGAAGAAACTTAATTATAATGTGTTATGGCTATTGTGATTGGACACAAATGGAACTTAACGGTATAATTGAATTTGGATTATTAAAAACTAAAGGATAAAGGAGATGAAGCAAATTTATCTTGCATTTATTCTTAAAAGAGGAGGACAAAGAATTTGATACAAACATCTGAAGACAATGCCGCTGTGAGCATATAATTTAGCCAGTCGTGTAAATCTGAACTATATTGATTAGAGATGTTGAAAGTTTTGCTGGTTTCGTAATTTCTGTCTAAAAGGCCGCCATTCTTGTAGATAAAAAACATACAAAAATCTGCAAATCGATTGATTTACTGAAAATCATGAGGTGTAACATTACTATTATTGCGTTCATACATGTGTACATTTTAATTGCGGACAAGTATTTTAATTTAGATGTGGTCCATAAACTAAATGACACGACGTAAATAAGTAATTTAATTTAGATGTGGTCCATAAACTAAATGACACAACGTAAATAAGTATTTTAATTTAGATGTGGTCCATAAACTAAATGACATGACGTAAATAAGTATTTTAATTTAGATGTGGTCCATAAACTAAATGACACGACGTAAATAAGTATTTTAATTTAGATGTGGTCCATAAACTGTGGTCCATAAACTAAATGACATGACGTAAATAAGTATTTTAATTTAGATGTGGTCCATAAACTAAATGACATGACGTAAATAAGTATTTTAATTTAGATGTGGTCCATAAACTAAATGACACGACGTAAATAAGTATTTTAATTTAGATGTGGTCCATAAACTAAATGACATGACGTAAATAAGTATTTAAATAACAGGGCTTCAAGAATAGTTTCCTTGTTGATACCAATTTTATTATAATGGAATATGACTATACTATTTTCAGTGTTTGTATCACTTAGAAATTTATGTTGAAGTTATTTGACCGAGTGTGTATTTATGTGGTAGCGTTTTACAACACCTCAGCACAATAATGACTATATCGTACCAACTAAAAGTAACATTCCAAAAAATGTAAAATATAGAATTGTAAAAACAAAAGATGGATAAACCCTTCCAAACAGATCTAAACATGAAGTACAAGGAGCATCAATTTCATCTTAGATGTGATTATACTCCAAGCATTTTGGCCAAAAGAGCTTCTGCATACAATCTTGCTAACTATATTTTTCTCTTCACAAATTCATACGTCACTGCAATTTATTATCTTATAATTATATAGGAAGGAAGATCAAGTTCTCCTGTCAAGTTGTAATGTTCAGGTTCATTTTACTAATGAACCATTGTTTGAATGATTTGGCATAAGACGGATTTCGTGAACCGTAACAGTTTATATATGTCGCAGTTCTAATGCAATAATAAGTTATGGCGTTACTCCTGTAGTAAACAGGTAAACGCGGTAGCACTGTCTGTAACGCTTTGGCTGGTCATCTAGGGGTTGCGGTTTCGATACTCACTCAGGCCAGTCCATGTTGGTTGCCTTGGTGTGAAAGGAACTTATACCCCATTTCCTCGGCAACATATAGCAAATTATATTTTAAAAGTGCCGTCAAAACCAAGAAAACAAACCCGTAGTAAACAGCATTCTGAACCAATCTCTTGCCAGTCATGGCAACTACACAGAAGCTTTCCTTTCCCATCGCAGTCAGATATCAGTAGTTACAATGCTGTTAAAGGGTCACCCCGAGAACACGTGCCAAGCATGCTTGATAAAGTTTATATAGTTGTTTATGGCAAATTTGCTGGGAGGAAACGAACAGTTGTCACTTTCTTATTTCTGGCCAATGTAAGGAAGCCGTATTGGTAAATGTTATCGTCTGAAATAGGAGTCACGGTGATACCATTTACCAAGTATACTGCAATACAAAGATTGTGATTTGTTATTGTATGTTGTTTGAAATGTTTCGCACACCAAATCTGTTGGCTTTATACTAGATAAAATAATGAAAATGCCAAATGAATTGATCACATGATAGCCAAGAGAAAATAAATGTTATCGTCAGTTCGAACACGAGGTCAAAATATGAATTATTCCAGCTAACCTGCTAGCAGCAAAAGTGCATAAATGCACACAACAAATTAGAACATTTCTACATAGGAGGTAATATTAACATAATGCAAGCATTCAATCTGTCAGAAAGGGAACAGAAATAAGGCTAGATGGATAATTGCTGGGTAAATAGATGTAAGTAAGAATGTCACACTGGTTGGAGAAATAGCTTGAGTTATTCATTGATATTTGAAGTCCAGACAATTATAAAATTCATAACCTGCTAAACACAAAGTGTCAAGGGAAGTGACCCGCGACCCCCAGTATCCGAGGCGGACGCTTTAACCACTAGGCCACCGGAGCGGTCCCTTTGCTTCGTTAAAGAAGCCTTCACTTCAGAAAGATCGTATTGTCTGGCAAGCTCAAGCAACTCGTCCTTTTTCAAGGACTTTAACCCTTCCGGGTAGGATTTAAAATAAAGTTCTCCACTTTAGATGACATTGTGAAAGCTTGATTATTTCACTAAAGATTTCTAAAATATGTTAAATTAAAATAGTCGAGACGAAAATAACTTCAGAAACAAAGTGAATTTAAATTTCAAACACAATTTTAATCCCTCATAAATATTTGTTAAAGAAATTCGTATCCCGGACGAGCCCCCAATTTTCTGTTACAATTTTGTGGTTTAAACTAAGTAACAGAAAGAGCGAAAGCCATAACTTTTAGTTAAATTCAACAATTAACTTATTTCCCTAGAATACAAAGTGAATATTGAAAAAGAACTTAGAGTATTGTGAATTAAATCGCAAATGATGGTAAACTTTTTATCACATTCCAAAAGTACAGAGTACTCCGAATGAATTCCAGTGGTGTTCTTAATGAATTCCAATCTTGAATATGCTGATGTGTCAGTAGCCTTGAGTAGTTTGATGTGCTAATAATCTTGATATATCACACTGATATAATCCAGAATGTCTTTAAAAAATTCACAAAAATCCCAAAATAGTAATTTGGTCCGAAAAGCCCATGAGCAATAAGTCCTCACAAATGTCAACTGACGACAACTCAAAGACTGATTGCGCTACAGATGTTAAGAAAGGAATACATAATTCTGATGTAAACAACCTTTATGTAAAAGCCTGCAACACAATATGAAGACCAGGATGAGTGTCAAAAGTTCATTTCAAGAACATTCCAAGTTGCAAACAAGGTCAGGTCTTTTACAAAACTTTTAGTAAAGAACATGGCAAATATCAGATCGGCAAGGAATTTTCAAATGGGAAAGCGATTGTCCTAAACTCAGATCCCAGTAAACATGTTTATCTACAAGTAATAATTATCTTAAAATATAATTTACAACCATCACTATCTTTTCAGCCGCTCACTTCTGATTCCATTCACCGATTGCTGAAGCAGCGGATGTATAGCATCCCTTTAAAAGAATACACTCGATAATCCGCTGCAGCAAATTCATCTTATAGGTCAAAATCCAATATAAAAATCTGTCCATCCATGTAGAGGAATGGACGCTAATTGTTTCAATAGTTAAAAAATGGAACGCAAATATAAAGGACTTGTCGATGTCATTCAGCCCATTGTTGAACAAAAACATGTCTGTAGTTATTGATACTGAGAGAATCGTTATATTCTTCTACTATTATCTGCTATTGGATATCATGTCGTGTGTACAAACCTTGGTACTCTGGCAAGGTATCACAATATAACGGTCAGCGGTTAATGCGGACCTGTAGTCATCATTTTATTTAAAGATAATGAACTTTTCAGTGCGTGTTAACTTTCTACAGCAAGGCAAAGAATGATGTTTGGCTTTTATTTTAAAATCGTCAAGCATTTTAATTATTTCCAAAATTCTAGAAATGGAAATTTCAGACATTATATCTCGTGCATGTGCAAATTTGTAAAGTTAAGCAGATTACAATGTAGAAGTTGCCTCTGGTCAACCAAAGACTTAAATCTTATATAATCGACTTTGATTGGATAAGACTGATTTTAAAAAAAAAAAAAAAAATGTGAGGTTTGCAGACTGAAGGCAACTAAACTTTGGAATCATAATTCTGGCTTCAAAAGGTCAACATTTTCTTACACACGAGGATCTCGCCACGAGCCACGAGATCACTGTATGATTCAACTTTTTTTGTCTGAAGAAGATATCCATAAACCTGAAGTTTAAACTCGGTCAACATAAAGTCTAATCTCTAAAATTAATTTTAAAAATTCTAATGCAGTCTGCTATTCCAAATCGCTAAGAGAACAAAGAGTCAAAGGCCAATATTTATATGAATTTAATACGATACCCTCAATTGAATATCAATTCTACTTATGATTGCTTGAGTCGGTACCCTAATTATAGTATCGTACATTCGGATCAAGGACTCTTGCGTTTATTTGCAAAAGCAACGAACACAGACACAGTAATATGTAAAAAAAAGAAAGGCAAATTATATACAATATCTTCACATGAAAAATTTTCAACCACATTTTCAGTGTTCATTTGAACAACAATTTTACGAAAGTCACAGCGGTTGCTTTCGTACGTTTACACAAGATTACTGACCACAACTGACCGTTCAAATATTGCCTTCCTTGCTCACTGGCTAACTGACTCACTCACTGAGTTGCATGTACTTACATTTTACCAGCTAATTATTTACCAATATGATAAAAAGTCAAAACTCTGACGACCTAAATAACGCGGAGATGTAAAATACGGGCAAAAATGGCCATAAACGAACAACTTCGCTATTTCCAACACTTATAAATGTATCGACTATCAGTCCCTTTAAAACCAGTTTTAGGGACTTTTTTGGAGGGATGTGTTTATACATTTTTTGGGGGGTGGGGGTGGGGTTGAAGAACTTTACATTACAGGTGACATACACTTTTCTTCGAGTTCCCAAAATGCTTTAGTACGTGCGGGATAAATGACCTAACAAAATAGGTGAAGGATAAGACGGAAAGTAAGTTTCTAATAAGCAAAGCGTGCTCAATCACAGGTGCATTGCTTGATATAAATGGTCATTGAGACGTGTGAAGACTGTCTTAGCAAATGTCTATTGGTTTAATGATCATGAGATGCTTATTCATACACCATATATATATATATATATATATATATATATATATATATATATATATATATATATATATATATATATATATATGATCTGTTTTTTATTTGGCTCCTTTTGGTTTGTCTTTAGCATTGATTGTGATATTAGGGGCTGCCAGGGGCACCCGCAGAATAAGGGGGCTGAGCGGGCAAACACGCAGTGGTCAGCAAGTAAGTTTTACGGATGTAAACCAAAACATGTTTAAAGGTGAAGTCGTGGTGGAGGCTTACCCCTGTGTGCGGGAGCCATTGAGGGTTGCCATCATCCTTTTTTCCCCGGAAGGACTATATATATATATATATATATATATATATATATATATATATATATATATATATATATATATACTGATAGAGATACACCCACTCTCGGGTGTGTCTTGTGTTTTGAAAGTTCAAATATGGTAATCCTGGGTGATATTCGGTTGTTATGGCACACCTGGCATTAAGCTGGCAATGAATAATGAAGAGTCCATTCACGCTACCCACAATACGGGGGGGGGGGAGGGGCGGTAAACTTGAGTCGGACGATTATATTACATTTTCCATCTTTAAGCAAAACATCATAATATCATTTATGGAATTGCTTTCCAGTCTTTGATAATTTAACTTGAACGAATGATTTAACCATTATGGTCCCAGGATTGTTAATGGTATCTCGACCCTTCAACCCTTGCCGAATTCGCCCAAGACGCACTTCTCTAAGCAATCTTGAAAATAATTCATTCCACTTGCGCTTTTTCACATTATTCATACTTTCCATTCACTCCACAATCATGATGATTTCTATTTTGACATTTTGATTTATTATGTGATCTATTGTGAAAACTTGTACAGCGCAAGTTAAAAACGTGTTGGTAGAAACTTGAAAACATATCATGACAGGTTTTACATGGAGGAAATGTCTACGTTCCATCCTAAACATAATTACTGTTCCTGACAGAATTTTCAAACACTGTCTGACCCTGTTGCACAATAAATGTGAGGAGTTTAAGCATATAATGTTGCGAGGGCACAAAAAAAATCCCAAATGTGATCTGACTATGAATGTGTTAGGATGCCCTATGCATTCGGTCTGTGTTGTTGATAGTCGTCCAAGGCTAGAGGTACAACTGCAGTGTACATTGGTTTGAAAAAGCCCTACTGTGATCAAAGAGCTATGTAAATGATCATAGTACACAATTTCTACAAACCTATACGACAATCCCGTAATTTTACTTAACTTTTAGGCAGTCGTGTGTAATTTATGTTTAATGCTTGTACGAAATTTCACTGCTATTTCTTGCACTTAGGTGTCACATATGGATCGAGTTAATAATAATCTTTAAGTCATAAAATGTTTCATTACCTTTTTCTTTATTTTTCCAAACATAAAGTCTCTTCTACAAAGAGGAATTTATATTTTGCCTGACACCGATTGTGTAAGGTGCTTCATACTAGGTCAAATCAAACATAAAATTAAACATGGCACATGTATACACGATCAATTTATTTGAAACAAGATTATCTGTTACTAACAATTAAAAGGTAGTATTTTTATTTTCCTTGGGTTTTCCATTTTAAAAGTGATTGCATTCAACACGCATGCGTGAAATGCGGGCCCTATTCTGAGAAATATAAATGTCTTCAATCAGTCTCTGCTGCATCGATGTAAAGTTATAATCAAACACCTCGTATTAGATCATCTTCTTTCTATAAAATAATAATCAATACAGAACAATAAAGTAAACCTATATTCATGAACATCTTAAAATAGAAATGATAACTTCAGACGCGTCCATTATTTGTCTGATTGCTATAAATGTTTTATATTTATTTCATGTCTGGTAGTGAAATATTAAAGTTTCAAATTACCTTAGATTTCGAACTGATCTTTGTTTATGTCAGTAAATGTAACCCGCTAGTGAAAACAAAACAATATACAAATGGTTGGATAATACAAGTGTACCAACTAAGACGTGCAAAAATAACAATTTAAAAGCTTGACAGAGTATTTAACATTTAAAAAACTATTTCAAGAATATTTAACTTTGCAAATCAGTAAATGAAGACATTTTTTTGGAAACAAACTACGTTTATCTATAAACCGTATCTTTGTGACATTGATTGTCTATATCGGAAAGATAATTCAAATAGATGCCACGTCTAGTGGGCCTTCATTATAAGAAACTCAATCAATTGTAGAGACACCTTGCCATATATACTCTGGGCTATTTATAAAGCAGCAAACATCTTCCTCACTCTATTATTCGTGTATTGTTTATTCGACACAATAATTAAGTGCTTCTGCACTATAGGAGATTTTAGTGCTACTTATTCAAACACGTTATCGCCATGGATGACTGGGCATCTGAACAGGAGCTTGTAAACAATTATTTGCTATTTCTATCTTGTAATAAACCAGTATTGTAATGCTTCAGTTTTTAATTATGTTTGTTTCGATGCATCAAAACAATATATAAAAACATTTACTTAAGTATCTATATTTATATATCATTAAGAAGTTCCAAGTAAAGCCAAACGATCACTTTAATGGGGAATTAATTGTTTGACCTGATAAATAATGTTATTTTAGAGAAGCTTCCAAGTCCATTGGGGGAAAATTTGAAATCAATTCAAGATCCAGTGGGTGGTGTGTGTGTGTGTGTGTGTGTGTGTGATTTATGTGTGTGATTTAGATTTGTTTACGTAGCTTTAACAATTTTTCAGTCATATCGCTACGATGTCTGCAGTGTGACAGTTTATAGTGATGTTTAGCACAGGGGCATCATGCCGCAGACATGTCGCATCATGTCCCACCCAGTCACATTATCTTGACACCACGCCGACCAGTCCTAACACTAACCTCTTAATGCTGAGCGCCTAGCGAGGCGGCTGTTAGTACCATTTTTAAAAGTCTTTGGAATGACTCGGCCGGGGTTCGAACCCGCGATCTCCCGCATCCGACACGGACAATCTACCACTAGGCCACCGGAGCGGTCTCCAGTGGGTGGAAAGACGAAACAAATAGATTCAGAATGTTTGTGGTTATTTATTTATCATTTTTGCCTTTGGTTTTACATGGGACTTTAAAAGTGTTGATGGTTATCCTTATTGCTCTTGTACCTCAAATGTCGTTTTCTTCCACTTAAAACTGCATACGCTAGTTCTTTCAGAAAATATTCATTACCATTGTACAACTTAGTGCTTGAGGGCGAGTGGGGTTGGGCCATCGCTATATATTGCCACGCAAAATCTGCCGCAGAGACTAACCTTTCTCGGGGAAAATAAGTTAAGAATCGTTGATTAATTAGTAATATAGTTAACCACCAGTTACAAATTACTTTACAAGCTAAGGAAGCAGTCAATAGTTTATGAGTGGTGGAATATAATGTAGTGTTTATAACAACAAATGTCGCTTACTGACTGAAAATAATTACCGGAAATAATGAACATAATTTTTCCTGAAGAATCCTACTTATAGGTAAATTGTACACAACGTCAGGCTTGAACCTAAGACAGTTTTCAAGCATGACTATCGCGCACGGGGACATTACATTGCGCTGGATATTCATAGTGAGCACCTACAAGAGAAATTGTCTCATAAACGAGCCGCGCACCGTATCATTTTCATCGTTCAAAGGTTTACACCTGGACAGATCTGGTTGCTTTACAGTTCTTACCAAAAATGTAGACTAATTTGACAAAATATTAACATCACGTCATTTGGAATTGAATTAATTGCATGTGCTCATTTACACCCTGTAACGTATGTTACGACTCTTTGGTCTTAAACTAAGTAAAAGAAAAAAGCAAAATCATCAATGTTTGTAAAATTCAACAAACAATTTAATTCTTTAGAATATAAGGTGAATCTTTAAAAGGAACTTACAGCTTTTGAATTTAATCCTGAATAACCCTAAATGTTCTATCACAAGTTCAAAAGTATGGAGTTTAACGAATGAGGTCCAATATCGAATGTGCTGATCCACCAACAGTCTTGATGTATCACAATAATATAATCCAGAAAGTATTTGAATGAATTCACAATAATCCCCAAATAGTGTTAATCTAGTATGAACATTTTAGTAATTCCAAGGAGTGATTGTTAACAATCCCTCTGGAATTATATCTGAACACAAAAGTAAAAACTCCACAGACTGTTCTTAAGATAAGAATGATTAATTTTTGTTTACTTGTACCTTATATAAAAACCTAAGACACTGTCACGGAATTGTATAAATCCCTCTATTTATTAAAAGAATGTACTCTGGTTTCGTTTTTTGTTTACAACGATACCCGAGGGTGATTTTTGTATATTGTACAATATTTCGAAATAGTGAGTTCGGTTCATCTCTCCCGCACGTGCGATGGGAAAAACCGATTTAAATCTAGCACGGCTACATCGTCTGTATATAAATGCCTCACCGTAAAGTGTTATCTTCACATTACGGAACGTCTTGTCAGTAAGCAGTCTACTTAGGGACTTGTTATACACAAATAATATTAATGACAAGAGCATTTATATAGAACTAGCAACATATATCAATTCAATAATGAAAGTCAAAAGAGAAGATATTTAATTCAATAATTTTAATTTAAATACTTTGAGATCTTTGTGATTGATCATCACCTCAGCAAAACAACATATACAAATACAATGACATAATGACACAATATGGCCTTGCGGAATAAGGAGAACATAACGGTACGATACCTATACTACGAGACTCACGTGTGGTAGTACGGGTCGTACCGGATCTCCCCAAAGGCAAGGCCAAGCAAGAACATTACGAACACAAGTAAATATAGAAACAAATACTACATGCACACACCCAATAATATAACTATAACTATACACATATATACCTAACATGCTAACTATACTAACTTTCCTCTCTTTCTATTCTCTTACTGTACTACACACACTAAATTAATACAGGTTCTACAGACAGAGAAGTTTGGTAACAGCTTTAACTGAATTTCCCGAATCACATATGAACCACCAAACTAATAACAACTCTAAGAATTTGACCTATATATAGCCAGTCCTACAAAAACACAAGATAACATACGAAACAAATAGCACAAACATATAGCACACATTAGACAATACTGATCCCTGGCAAGAATCACTAATATTAAATAAAAAACTCCAAAACCAGCCAGGGCTGAGGAGTATTTTGTACACTAGAATAGGGCGGTGTGTAAACCCTAAATCAAAATTCATAAAACAAAATTTAAATAAACTCAACACAAACAACATTTATATAAGGGGGCAACAAGAATGCATAAAATCCTTTAACTTTTGGAACTAGGGGGTACCTCATATGATGTTAATCTGAGAGGTACCACACCAATAAATTAGGGACTTGCACATCTTCAGCTGTAGAGGTATGTAATTTATTAATTTCTTATGTATATTATTTCCTTTGTATATTTTAAGTTACAGCTATTGTACCACCACGTTTAGTTTGTACATTTTCTATGTGGCTTTGGCTTGCGTAGTATAACGCAAATATTTCCTATCCTTGTTTTGTGACTTAGCAAGAGATTTACATTAGCAATATAAAGTTGCATTTTATTAAGAAACGTTTAGTACCATAGGAATCTTATCGGACACGGGTTCACTTCTGAACCTGTTTATTGTTTTGTACTATTGTAGCGATAATGTAATTTGTATTAACGTACCGTATTTAACCTCAATACGTTTTATCCTATATGCCGTGTCATGAGTAGTACACGGTGTTAGATGCATTTTCAGCTGCCCAGAGTGATCCATGGTGATCGTGGTCGACGTGGTGCCAGCTAAAGAGTTAACCATAGAATTTAACCATAGCAGCCGTAGAGCTGAGTGAACACTGTTGCTGGTCGAGTAGTAAGTGATTGGGCGTTGCAGACCGGATTGGTGGGCGCTGATTGCTTGATTGACCAAGGAACTGAATGGTGGTCGGTGACTACCTATAATGATACTTGCTTGATTGACCGGTGTGACTGGTAGCCAAGTGTGATATTGACGAAGTGTTTTGTGTTGCTTCATGCATGTAATCTTTTAGCCGTGGGCTAATTTTGGGGTTTTGTTATACCCATTGTTTTGGGAGTGTAAAGATATATTTGCATGATATCTGTTCAATCAATTCATCATTTTACTATCTGAGTAAAAATATCTCCTATTTCACTAGTAGAGTGAATGCATCATTTTTACTATTGAGTAAAACACCCATTCTTTTCATCGTGTGAAATTACTGTGAATTGTTCACCTTTGTCCTTGTACTGTGTAAGGTCATTTATTTGTATTTATATTTGTTGCATTTTTAGGTTCGTGCGGATTATGTTAATTTGTCCAATATCTGGATCTTATACACGCTCGTATTAATCAATATTCTTTCACATTCAAATCATACATCAATAAACACTATATTTGTATCACCATCAAAAAGTGTTCTGTTGTAAATCCGAAATCCCAACTCGGTTATCTTGTTACAGACACAATAAGATGACCTGGACGTGGATCAGTTCGCTTCCAGAACATTCTAAAGTCAAAAGGGCATGTCAGCACGTTTACAAATTACCCTTATCTTAAAGCATCCACATTAGCTATGTTGTTTACAAATAATCAATAACTTAAACTACAACCAACAATCATGGATAAAAGCTAAGTACACAACATAGACATGCATAACACTTTGCTTTTTTTATATTTTTGAGGCCGCTTGAAGTCTGTTAAGAGTCTAGGCTCTCACAAAAGGTAACAAGAAAAGAGTGAAGACAAATAGCTTTGTAAAATTTAATAAATAATTTATTTCCCTTGAAAACCAAGGTAAAAATGAGAAAAAGAACTTACGGTTTTACGAATCAAATCCAAAAATAATCCAAGAATTAAAAATAGAAGTCATATTATTAAAAAGTCCTAAATTAATCTGAGATAGAGTCCCGATGAAATTCAAAATGGAAGACAATGACGTATATAATAGTCAGGGTTGTATTGATGTGTCAACAGTTCTTTGTTGAATCACAGAAAATAATATTCCAGTTTTTGAATTCCGAATAAATTCAATAAATGTCTTTGTCCAAGAATTCTGTATGAGCACTTGTATATTTCTCCAGGGAAATGAACCACTAATTCCATAAAATAAAATTTTAACTCAAACTGGTCACAACAAAACATCTTAAGTGTCAAAGGTATAGAGCCCGGACTGGCTAAACGTGACATATCGCCTCACACAGTAGCTGAAGTCTTGGCTCAAATTCATGGCAGCGATTTCGAAGATTGCATGAGTGAACCAAGAATCCAGACACAGAGAGTATATGTCAAACAAAAGTCCACCACTTGTAACACCTCAAAACTACTACCACATTCGAGAGACGGATAAACGCTCTTCTAGAAAATTTAGTACTACCGCCTACACGTACACGGTGAAGTTTAAAGATTTCAAGTCCGACTTACCGTTGGAGAAAGCGGAAGAGTTCATCGCCGAGGTGTGGGATTCTTTGTTAACCATACTGAAACGGCAAAGTCGAGCCAAAGAAGACGATCGCTTGATATTTTCCATTTATCACGACAGTCTGAAGTCTCCTGTTTGGATCCAGTTTAGCAGACCATCAGAATTGACACCTTCCAAAGTCATCGACAAGATTGAATACATATATCGGTCCAACAAATTTCACATTACCGATTGAAAACGACACTGTACATGGCCAACGTTTCTCTTCCCAAGGGACCAGACAACGCTAAAAAAAGTGTTATTGGTAGGCTACCTTCGCAGCATGAAGCGCAGCGTTGTCCAAATCAACAACACTCAAGACAAGATGTGTTTAGCCCAAGCCATCGTGGTGAGAGGAATGTATGCCAACAAGAACGACAAGACAGAATGGAAAATAGCCTGGGAGAGCATTTAACAATCGAACCGAGCCAAACAACGAAGAGAAGCAGAACTCCTGTTACAGCAAGCTGACCTATCTAAAGACACACCCAGCAGCATTCCTGAAATGCAAAACTTGCAAGACGTCTTGGCTTCACGCAACACCTTGAAAGTACTCCCTCAAGAAGTGCGCGGCCCTCTGTTGTTTCGAGGCAGAAGTTTCAAAGACGGAAAAATACTTTCACGTCTATCATCACGATGAACATTTCGACGCCATTGCCAGTATCACCACCGCTCCGGTGGCCTAGTGGTTAGAGCATCCGCCTCCGATGCGGGAGGTCGTGGGTTCGATCCCCGGCCGAATCATACCAAAGGCTTTTAAAAAATGGTACTAACAGCTGCCTCGCTTGGCCTCAGCATTAAGAGGTTAGTGTTAGGACTGGTCGGCCTGGTGTCGGGATAATGTGACTGGGTGGGATATCATGCTACATGTCTGCGGTATGGTGCCCCAGTGCTAGACATCATTATAAACTGCCACACTGCAGACATCGTAGCGATTTGACTGAAAAATTGTTAAAGTTACGTTAAAAATCCAAATCACACACACACACACACACACACACACACACACACACACACACACCAGTATCACCACATTCCTGGGATACAGTTATTATTGTGAGAAATGTTACTATGGGTATAACAATCGAGAGCAACACAAGCATTGTGGATCAAAATGTGAGGGATGTTTGGCCTCTAAACCCTGTCTTGACGAAGGACCAGAAAGAGAACATTGCTCAGCTTGTCAGCGTACTTTTATCAGCCCTACCTGTTACCAAAAACATCTCAAGACGCAAGGTTTACAGCAGAAAAGTGCTTGCCAACTCCTGAAATTTTGTTCTGCTTGCGGACAAGCCATACGTACCAATAGTGCCTAGGAAAGAAACGATGTCACATTTGTCACTAAATCGTAGACTTCGAATACGAATGCTACATTCAAAAATACCAACCCCAAGAGGAGGAAGAAGAGGAAGATGACCAGAAGAAGAAAGGCAATTTCATTCTTTTCGATTTCGAATGCATGTAAGAAACCGGTATTCACATTCCTAATTTCTGCGTGGCTCATCGAACGTGCGAGAAGTGCCTGTCTTTAGTCATTGCCCTCCCCTCCCCCCGTAACAAAATTCCTGGAGGACGTGAAAAAATCTTTCGGGGACCAAACACGCTGGCAGATTTTGCCCAGTGGATCTTAGACCCTATCGACGAGACGTGGAGCCAAGAGGACATCGAACATTATGGGGATTGCCATCGCTATGCCAAGGTGTTGGCTCACAAATTCTCGGGATACGATGGACAATTTCTTCTGAAATACTATATGGAACAAAGTTCCGAACACCCTAAAGTCACATTGAACGGAGACAATCATTTCCATGCAAGTGGGACAAGTGCAGTTTAAAGATTCGATGAGTTACTTGACCATGCCTTTGAGTCGCATGCCTAAAACATTTGGAATGACAGAAATGGCCAAAGGCTATTTCCGCACTTTTTCAATACCGAAGCCAATCAACATACCGTTCTACCCCATTTGCCTGAGGCTCACTACTACGATCCCAGCAACATGCACACCGAACAACGAGAAGCTTTCTACGCTTGGTACCATACTAACGTCTCGGACTCCTTCGACTTTCAGGAAAAAATGTTAAAGCATTGTCGTTCCAAATTGGACATTGTACGGCGATGCTGTGGAAAATTTCGAGAATTATTCATGGAGCACGGAGGGATCGACCCCTTGAAAAATCCTGCACCATTGCCAAAGCGTGTTCCTTAGTGCACTGCAAGCGATTCATGCCCGAGAAGACCCTGGCTGTCATCCGCCCTCAGACGACGAATTTTGTGAAACGTCAATACTCGGTCAAAGCCCTACGCTGGTTACATTACTTGTGCGACTAGGAAGACAAATGGATCCAACATGCCCGAAACGCAGGGGGCGAAAAGACCATTGGAAATTATTCGGTGGATGGCTGGTACTTAGAAAACCCGAAGATCGTGTACGAATTTAACGGTTGGTTACCCTCAACGTGACACTAAAAATCAGATTTTACAACGTACCATGAAGACTTTTACGAAACCACTTGTCAGCGGTTCTTAAAGTTAGAACAGCAAGGATACAATGTGGTGGAAATGTGGGAACATGAGTACGATCACCGTTTGAAAACCAATCCCGAGTTTAAACGCATTGTGGAAAGTTACAAGCTGGTGGACCCACTGAATTGCGGGACAGTTTGTACGGAGGACAGACGAATGCCACCCGTTTGCTATACCACGCCGACGACGAGAAAGGAGAAGAAATCAAATAATTGGACGCGTGTTCACTGTATCCTTACGTGTGCAAATATTGTCACTTTCCCGCAGGACACCCACAATTACTGACGGAACACATTGACTTGGACAACATTCCACAATACGAAGGATTGATTAAATGTAAAGTCTTGCCCCCCCCCCCCCCCGACTTGTAGCATCTCTTTTTACCTCACCATTGCCAAGGAAAACTGATGTTTCCCTTGTGCCGTACTTGTGTCGAAACATGCAGCCAAGAGCAACCTTCTCAGCACACTCAGGAAGAACGCTCATTGACGGAAACGGGGGTCAGCGTGGAATTGTTTAAAGCTCTGGACCTGGGATACCAATTGTTAGAAGCGTACGACATTTACCACTTTTCCAAGACAGAACAGTACCACAAAGGTGACGAGACTCAGAGAGGCATTTTCGCAGAATATGTGGATGCCTTTTTGAAACTGAAACAAGAAGCCAGCGGCCATCCTTCCTCGTGCCAGATTCTAGAAGACCAAAAGAAATTCAACGAGAACTACTTGGAGCAGGAAGGCATCACTTTAGAACACGTGGAAAGAAACGAAGGAAGGCGATCGCTTGCCAAAGTGTGTTAAATTGTTTCAGGGGAAAAATGGCACAACGATCGTGTTTACCCAAGACGGACTATTTGTCCGATCCTTCGCGCTACTTCCAGATGCTTCACGACAAAACCAAATACATGAAACACGTGGACGTCCTTCGTGAAGACTTGATCCTGGTCAATTACGAAGAAGAACTAGACTTTGTACAAGCCGATGAATTTGGAAATGTCATCATTGTAGCTTATGTGACAGCCCATGCTCTCTTAAAATTGTACGAAGCTTTAGAACTGCTAGGAGATCGTGTGCTGTATTTTGACACTGACAGTTGCATCTACATCGATCGCCTGGGTCACCGGCACCCTGACATCGAAGGAGACCGTTTACGAGCCTGGACGGACGAGCACCCCAACGACAAGATTCTAAGTTTTGCTAGTGGCGGTCCCAAAAATTACGGTTACGAATACCGGGACCCCCAAGTAGAAGTGCACACCGAGTGCAAAGTGAAAGGATTGACTCTCAATTATCGCACCAGTCAAGTGGTGAACTTTGGGGTATTGAAAGAAGCCTTGCAGTCTGGAAAGGATCAAGAGTTTAAAGGGACTACCTACCAGCCTCACAAGATTATACGTTTAGCCACACACCGAATCGTAAGTGGCCTTTGGAAAAGCGTATCAAATCGTGTACCAGAAGCACGTGCCTACTTCCCAACCTCTTGACTTTGCCGTACGGACACACTGGTATAAAAATGGTTTCAAGACGATAGCCACCAACAAGAAGGATGACTTCGACACAGCAAGAATCTATCGAGGGTCCCAATGAGAACTCCAAGTTCAAACAATACAATTTTCCTGTCTTTTTGCCTGACTATTGTGATTATGCCAGCTGATTGGAAACGTTTAAAAAATGGCCTACAGATAGGGAAGGATTACCTACTCCGAATGTTTTTGCTAGAACATAATTTGTCTACATGGGACCTGAGACTGGATTGGGATAAGAAGTACAGTGTTTCAGTTATGATCTGAGGTTGCGTATGGATCGATGTTTCTATAAAGATTCAGCTATTCTGGAACATACTAGATGGTCTCCGCACTGTCCTTACGTTTCTATGGCCTTTCCACTCATCACACTACGGTACATGTATGACGGTAACTTAGAGAAGGTAGTACCGTTGTCGAGGAAGAAGAAAACGAAGACTTCCAAAACAATGCATAAAAAAGGAAAGATTTACAAGCTCGAGACTTCATTACGACAAGTATCAAATGGGAAAACCTCCAAGCCCGGTAGTTGATTATTACTACAAACACCAAGCGAGAAAGATCAATTCTTTCAAACAGACACCATTCAAGTTCGATGATTCTCAAGTGGAGTTCGATGCTACGCCTTGCGATGGCAGGAATGCCGTACGCAATGACCTCAGTGATTCAGTACCACACCATGGTAACTTTGCTATGACTTCTACAATATCTACCATGGAAAGTGATGCTGTGCGTGTCAAACCTGACGGATGCGAAAAGCGATGCCACTCGTTATCGTGGACTCTTTACTGCCTTTCATGGTCAGTGTCATCCTCCACGTGAAACCATGCGCTACCACCCTACGGATGTCATCTATGCCTGAGAATACTACTGCGGGTTTCACAATACCCTCATCGAAATGAACCTGTGAAAGAAGAATATTCGTTCCCTGTGCGTTTGTCTGAATACTGCGACTTTGAAAGTCGTTTCCAAATCTACTAAGGAAAATGGCCTCAATATCTGAGAGGACCTACCCCCGAAGAATTAGCCAGAGCCGGATTTATCTACTTGGGCGAAGATGATAAAGTCAAGTGCTTCAGTTGAGGTGTGTCACTCCACCAGTGGGAGCAGAAAGATTCCGCTTACCTGGAACACGCTCGATGGTCTCCGCACTGTCACTACCTACCATTAATGGGACGACCTCAGTAATCTCTTGATGGATACTTTACAAGAGAACATTTGTGGTTTACCTGTGGAGTTGAGAAATCGCATTTACCGAGAGTTCTTTAAAATACAAGTCCAACACAAAGAACAATTTCATTCGTTACGTCACCAATGGTTTAACCACTGGTACCTGAATGATGTAAGAGGACTGATTCTGATAAAAGCGTTCCAGTGGTCAGACATTGTTCAACTGACCGAGGACCAGAAGAGTTTGGTTGCCACTCATCCTATTTCTTACAGGCTAGCCATACTACACCGAATTCCAGAGGAAGAGTTAGAGGGTTAACAAAATCTTTTACACGAACAAATCTTGGTCCAAGATGAAACGTCTGTGCGACGTGTGGCGTGTGAGTTAGTGACTAAACAATTTCGATACGACACTGGAGTACGATCAGTTCTGTGCAAAAAGTACATTTATTACCTCCGACAAAAGAGGTATAAAAACTGGCTACCATGCAACGACCTCTATCATTAGTGATACAACTATTGCCGTGGAAGGAAATCAATGACAATATTCAGACTGTGGAGGATTACCAACTCTTTTTACGAGAACTGTATCCAATGAATTTGGGTCGACGAGTGATATGTGTCTTAGTGACTTCATTTCTGGACTTCATTTACCAGCTGATTCCTTGTGGGCTCTGTACGATCTGTAATGTGAGGTACCACCAAAAGCATGAGGGTGGTACCTATAAATATACACGAGAGCTTCATTCTGTTAAAAGCCTTGCACTTTCATCTCCAAACTTCTCGAACTCTACGGGAAAAAAGATTCGGCAACTTTTGGTCACTGAATATGTTTACGAAGATGGGTGTGTAGCTTGTTGGTTACATTCTCAATGGAAAGATGTACGTGACTGGAAAAGATCGGTTTCGAACTTGGACAAAAGAAGCGGCAAACTATGCCCAAGATTTGCGATCATAAATTCAAACGTTCAGTGAAAAAAGTGACCTTTAAACCTGTGTTAGCCACAGTACCAGAAGAAGAACCCGACACCGAGGAAAACCACTCCATTCAGGACAGGACCATCATGAATATGGACATCCCCGAAAGACCATTCCGGGAGGACCCCTGTGTGACTGTGCCAAGTGTAGAGACACTAAGAACGTTACAAACAGGTGTCCATAGGACGTGACACCTTCGTCACCAAAAATGTTGTACAGTGACTTGTCTATTCCACTTTGATCGCTTTGGTGAGTATTTTATCGATGTACTTAACCGTTTGGTTCTTATGCCTTTTTGTCTTTCGTGTTCCATTTTAAAAATGTTTTTGAAATAAACGTGTCCTCAAAAAAGGTATAAAAGCTCTTGTCTCGTCTGTCTTCGTTTCAAAAGTGACATTCCCTGCACTATGGTTGCCTCTGCTCCCTAGTAGACCACTTTCAAAGTCATCGACGAAAACTTAGATCGTACTAGTTGGGAGACCTTGTATCTTCTCCATCCCTTTAACATGTTAATTGTTGGACCAAGCGGTTTAGGCAAAACCGAATTTGTCAAACGTGTGATCGAACATAAACATCATTTGATCGATCGTCCACCTCAACGTATCGTGTGGTGTTACAAATAGTGGCAATCGACGTTCAGCCTTCTGTGAAAAAGTCAAGGCGATTCCATCATGCTTGTGGATGGCATTCCTGGAGAAGACGACGGGATCGTGTCTGACCCTAGTCAAACTCATCTGGTCATCTTAGACGACATGTTAGGAGAAGACGAAGAAATTAAACTGTGGTTTACGCGCAAAGGGCATCATCGCAATGCCAGTGTCATTTACATCACTCAAAATTTGTTTCAACAAAGTAAAGCCCATCGCACCATCAGTCTCAATGCTCATTACGTGGTCTTGTTTAAAAGCCCTAGAGATAAATAGCAAGTGCAAATGTTAGCCAAACAGTTAGGAAGTCCTTGGCTGACACATGCGTACGACAATGATACTCAAACCCCTCACGCCTATCTACTCGTGGATTTAAAACCCACGACCCCCGATTATTTCCAATTTCGTACCCATTTGTTTCACCACTGGTGCCAAGACGGAGGGCCTGTCGTGTTCATGTCCCTGTTGACTTTTTAAAAAAAATCTATAAAATCCTCGGACACTTTCGGTATGTCTCACACATCGTCAACATAACGTCCCTTCAGTCTCATCTTCCCGTCAAAATTGATGCCTTGTATGGCATCAGTCGCGAAAACATCCACAAATACGTGCTCGTGTCTTAAAAGCCAGTCTCAAAGAAGTCATACGATGGTTTACGGTGACAACACGTCAATTACTGGAAAGCATCATTTACATTCCCCATGAAACCAAGCGCTTTTTTTTGAGAGAAACAAAGTAGCCTTGACGCAACTGGCAGATCCCTGCATCGACACTCAAACCAAAAAGCAAATCATTTTGAAACCTGGAGGTAGCGGTTCTGTAGGAGGTGTCATCATTCAATCCCTCTTAAAATGGGATCCCAATGCCCCCAAAGTCATCCTGCAAGAAGAAAAGCCACTCCCCGCCCCAATCGTACCCAGAAGAAAAAGAGCAGTGGTGCCAAGACCAGGTCATAGGCTAAGAAAAAGAAAAGTCCCCAGTAAAAGATAACGAAAAGACCACAGAAAAGACCCCAGAAAACAGCTTGTACCGCAAGAGAGGCACTACAGTCCGGGCGCAACCTTATGTTCCCAAAGCAAGACCTGCAGCAACGGTGACCGCGTCTCCAGTAGCCTCAGGTTCTTCCACTTCTCCGTTGCTAGTGATGCTAGCCAAACCCAATTTGACACCCATTGTTCCCCATTTGATGGAAAAATGGAAATCCGTGTCTCCAGGAACTTCTCCTGCAGCGGCGACACCCTCCATCTCTTTAACCTCTTCGGCAGCTGCTAACAAAGTACCTGCCCCAAAATCAAAGTCCAAGAGAGATCGGGCACGTTACAGAGTTTACTGGATTCATCCAAGCAAGAACTCTCCCGATTTAGTCCGTTGCGAACCCCTCCATTACGCGTGATGCCGGTCATCAAGTTGATACGACATAGAGACAGTCAGTGGCGACGCATTCCACTATCAAAAAAGACCTAGGGCAAACGATGGGTATCAGTGTTTTGTGCCCCTGAACGCGAAAAGATGTCCCCTAAAAGAAGGGCACACCACCACCATCGTCGTTCTACTGTCCAAAAAGGAAAAGGAAAAAAACGACAGTCTCGTCGCTTGACGCGGCATCCGAAAAACCCTTTGCCAAGCATCGACGTCTACCCCTGAAAAGACTCCATTGTCCAAAGAAAAAGAGAAGAAACCAAAGGGAAGGATTTTTGGCGCTGGAATGGTAGAACATGTGTTCAAACAGTTTGGCTTCCCAAAAGTTATCCAAAAATACACCCCAATAAAATAAGATAAAAGTGCTTGTGCCAGGTAATCGACGTCAATGTATTTTTTGTGTGTGCCCAGAAACAAACAAAGATGTCACGCCCCAGAAGCCATCCTCTTCTACCCGAAGGAAAGAAAAGGAAAGGACTGCCTCCTCGTTTAGCCAAACATTGGGGCATATTGTCAGTTCTGAAAAAGGCCCCTTCACCCATGCGAAAACAACTCATTCAATTCGCCTCCAAAGACGTCATCGATACCGTGTGCGAATCTTGTCTGAATGTCTTGAAAGGAACGATACATTTGTCTCAACATCAGAAAGAATGCTTAGCCAAGCATCGACACGTTCTTCGCCAAATGGTCCAAAAGAAAATGCCCATCCGTCGAAAGAAAAAGATGTTGTTACAACGTATTGGATTTGTGCACTTGTTGTTAGCCCCCATACTTAAAACCACATTAGCACCAGTGATAACAGGACTCGTGGGAGCTACTGCTTCAACAATATCTCAAAGATAAAGAGGATCAAGAAGATTAAAGGGGTCTCTGGGGTCAAGATCTCAGACATGACTTTTGGAATCTGATGGAAGGACGAAAAATAACTTCAGTGCCTTACAAACGATGGATGGAATTCCATCGTTGGCAAGAACAACGGACCCAGCATTTACCTCCCAATCCTCATTTGACTACAATGTCCCAGTTACAACACGAATTGCAATCGTTGATGGATCGCAGAGATTTGTCAGAAACGGAAAAATCGCAACGGTACGGTCAAGTGTTGCAACGGCTTCAACTCTTTCACCAGAAAGCTTTAGAAGAAACAGTTTCACCGACTCTGAAAGATTTTAAGACCCTGCTGAGAAGTCAATCACCACCACCACCACCCCCAGTGACCAAGGCAGACGGAACCCCACGGATGCCTGAGGAAGAAGAGGCACGAGAAATCTTTCAAACACCGTCAGCAGCTCCCATCCCTAGTAAGATTTCAGCGTCCTTGTTCACCCCTTACCCCACACCACAATGAGAACTTACAGCTTGGGTTAAAAAGATGATGTCCACTCCTCCTTCGACAGAAGTCAAAAACAAAGAAGGGAAACAAGAAGTGAAAAAAAGGAAGACAAAAGCCATCTTATTACCACCACCACCACTACTACCCTCGACTTCTACTCCCGTGGCAAGTCGGACACATAAAGCCGTTTCCAATCCACCCCCTCACTCCATCCAGAGTAGCATCAGTGAAGAGTGGGTGACATATTTTATTTCAAAAAAAAGGTCCTGATGGATAATGTGTTAGCCAGCATTTATTACGATCCATACCATCCTGCGGAATACTGAGGAGTTCAGAAATTGTATCGTGCTGCCAAAACCCGACTCAAAAGTGTCCGTTTACCTCAAGTGCAACGATGGTTGCAAGAACAAGCCACGTACCCCTTACACAAACCCATTCGACGAAAATGTTCTAAAAATCGCATGCGAGTGGAGGGCATCGATAATCAATGGCAAGCCGATTTAGCCGATATCTCTCAGCCTCAGCCACAACAGTAGTGACAACTCCTTCACCCATTTCTTCTGTGTAAGATCTACAAAAGTAACCCTTCTGGGTGTGTTGTGGAGAACGTGTGCCTAAAACGCAAATCGTCATTTTCTGTCAAATCTATGTGGTGTATTGTGTCATCGGTGCTACCATTGTTAATTTGAGTTTGCAGCAAGAAGACAAAGAATTGTGGACCATTTTACTGAACAGTTGCATCGGTTACCTTCTCCCCAATCCTTCCCTGAAATTCTCGAACGGTAACAACGGGAGTCTTGCACCCAACGTCAGCCACCCTCCCACCAGTCACCACCCAAACAACAACAACAATAACCCTCTTTTAGACCCTCTGACCTCCAGTGACCCCCCGGACAGCAGAACTCTGGAATTGTGAATAACCAATTTTACTTAACGTTACCCAGTGACAGTTCCATGAATATCTTTCCCCACAATACTTTGTGCTGATTCACGGCCAATTTACCTCAGGCCATCCAATTGGATCACGAAGCCCATTGGAAAGCGGCTTTGGTGGAAATGATTCCCCATACACAAATCAAAAACATCACTGGAAAGCAAAACAGTTTCGACGTCGAAGTTCATGACGAACAAGTGCAACAATACTTGAATGAAGACGAAACTGTAGATGACTCTAACAGACGATCAGCACCCGGAAATACTCGACGGTACGTCTATATGTTGAAAATTTCGCCAGGATATTATTTTAGCGGTCAACATCTGATGAACACAATTGCTGACATATTCAATGCACTGTTTGACAAAGCCTTGGACAAAACCAAACGATGTATCACCATCGAGTACCATAAAGTGACTCGTCGCCTACTGATGAAAGTTTCGGAGAGCAAAGTGTTGAGCATTAAATTTTGTCCTGATTTGTTTGACATTTTGGGTGGAGATGTCAAGATGTTCAAGGGTGGACCCGTACCACCCATTTTCGACAACTGGACTTTTGCAAAGTTTTTTCGTTCCCCTGTAGAACTGAACCACGGATTAAATTTGATCTTTGTGTACTCCGAAATGGTGGAGTACAATGTGGTGGGGAACACCTCCGTACCCCTACTGCGAGTCATTCCTTTCAAAGTAGATTCTGCCACGACTGCTGACGAGGAAGGTGGAAACACCTATCACGTTCACTGCGAATTTGTACATCCTCATTATTTGTCCGTCAGTTAGTCGTATTTCGAAAGTGTAAACATTCCTATAAAAGGAGATCTGGAACAAAATATTCCATTCACCAAAGGGAAAGTCACAGTGAAACTCCATTTTCGAAAACGATTCTCCAACGACTTGTAAGTCATGTATCCTATGTACCAAGGCTTCGCTCGACAACGAGGACATGGTTTAGGAGATATGATGAAATCGGCATTTCGTTCGGTGGCCTCCGTTTTGAAAACGAGGGTGACACGAGGATTGCACGCCTTGAAAGATGCCGCTTTGACGCAAGGCAAAGAATTTCTCCAAAATGTCATCTACAAACAAAACCCCAAAGAAGCCTTCTTGAGCACAGGCAAAAATGTTTTGCTTCAAACAGGCAAAGACGTTTTTGGCCGACGATAAACTCCTATAAATGCCCTGGACACTGCCGAATCAGGCATTCCTTCTTCCCTGACGCCGCAGCAAGCACAAGGCAAAAAGAGACGACGACGACGAAGACACCCCTCCAGAGGACTTCACACGCACAGAGTTAGAAAGACCAAGAAAAGAAGAACCGTCCGAGAATTAGACATTTTTGATTATTTAAGAAAAAAAAAAAACAGAGAGAAAAAATGATGCACCAAGAGTCTTGCGCATGTTCTAAGTCTAACTGGATCTCTTTGCCATGCCACCCACCAAGATGACAATGCAAGAATCCGAATGGGTAGAATTTCATCCAATCTCCTCTTTGACTACCTCAGCCCCCATCGAATTTGAAATCAAAGGACAGCCCGAAGATTACATCGATCTGAATAGCAGTTACTTGTACCCGAAAGTCAAAGTGATGATAACGAACGACACCGCTCCGGGAGCCGATGCTAGAGTAGATCCCGTCAACAATTTCAGGCATTCCTTGTTCAGCGAAGTGGATTTGTACTTGAATAACAAACAAGTCAGCAGCAACATGGACACTTACCCTTACTAAGCATACCTGGAAAATCTCTTGACGTACGGAAAAGAGGCCAAGAACACTCACCTGGATGCTTGCGTGGTATGGAAACCTGACACAGCAGGCGAGGACAAGTTTAACGACACAGTCTTAACAGAAGTTAACGATCCTCACAATGTGGGTTTTAACGACCGTCGAAAGAAAATTCAGCAAGGACATAGTTTAGAACTATGGATCGCTTGCGTTTGGACATGTGGTTGCAAGAAAAGTATTTGCTGACCGGAGTGGATATCCGCTTGAGACTGAATCTCAGCAGTACCGCTTTCCATTTGATGGCTCATGCCAACGAGTACAAAACCATCATCCAAGAAACCAGACTCTACGTGCGACGCGTGGAAGTGTTACCTAAAAATGGGAAACGACATCAGTCACACTTTGAGCAGAACGACCGCCAAGTATCCTGTACGACAGGTGGAAATGAAAACCTTCACCATTCCCGCTGGACAGCGATCCGTGATCGAAGATCATCTGTTCCAAGGACAGTTACCTAAGCATTTAATCATTGGCATCGTCAATATTTCAGCTTTCAACGGAGCCCACAATGAAAATCCTTTTGAGTTTCAGCATTACAAAGTGTCCAAGATCGAAGTCAGTCGAGATGGCAAGACCTTGTGTACCAGACCCTTCGAACCTGACATTGAACAGAAGAATTACTTGAGGTCGTACTTGTCCCTGTACGAAGCTACCGGACTGTTAGGGACCAAAAATAGTCACGGTATTACATACGACGATCATGCAGGAGGTTACACTTTGTGGGCTTTTGATTTCACTCCTAACCAAGGCAGCGACGAGGGACATTTCTACCCTATAAAATCCGGCCAGATTCATGTGAAACTTCAGTTTGCAGAATCTGTACCCGCAGACAACACGGTGAACGTCATTCTGTATGGCGAATTCGATAATACAATAGAAATCAACAGTCTGAAAGAATCCATTCTAGACTATTAGAAGCTATGAAAGACACTTATACCTCTTTGAATGGTGGAGAATCTTTGGAAATGGAATGGGAGGATATCGTGGAACCCACACAAAAAGACGAAGACGAAGAGGACATGGTGATGTCCAGATGGTCAGAACAGGAACAACATATTGTCTCCTGTTTTGCTAAACATCTGGCAAATTCCATTACAGGGTTGACCAAGAGACATTGCTACGAATGTCAAAAGGATCATCCCAGTCAAATTCAACACGATAAATGTCTGATGATGAGTCAAGAAGAAAAATTGGACGAGTATCTGCTTAGGGTCTCGTCTCGGAAGAATCAGTGTTGCATCAGTGGTATAAAGACTTGTGTGGTCATTCTCTTCCTCCATTGACTGCTCTAGAGATCCATCGTATCGAATCTCTCTTGGCCCAGAGTACGGAGACGAAGCGAAGAGACGATTACTTGACAGAGATTTTCAAGCAAAAAGTCAGGACTGAATTGATGACTTATCATTACCTGTGAAAGAAGAAAAAACAAAACAAAAATGGATATCTGGGAACTTTATTACCCTTTGAAAAACAGTTCGTACACCGCTTCTTGGAATCATGTCGTGTGTGCTAAAGATGAACTTCCTCATCGCAAACCTAAAGTCCATCAAGCTATGTCATCAACACGGACGACAGTCATCTCCCAGGAACCCACTGGGTAGCCGTCTACTTTCCCCACGATGGTTGTGTGGAGTATTTTGATTCGTATGGATTACCCCCTTTGGAAGACGACATCATCGACTTTATGAGAAGAAATGCCCAGACGACTCGCTTCAATAATGTGAAATTACAAGGCATAGATTCCATGGTGTGTGGACAATATTGTGTGTATTGTCTTCATCAACGCAGTCTTGAATATCCCTTAGAACATTTAGAAGCGATGAAAAATTAGATCGATGGTTTTGTGACCATTATGGATATCTCTTGTCTTAGCAATGAAACGTAGTGTACATCAATGGCTAAATGACTTCCATCAGTGGAAGTCTAACTTGACTTCACAACATTGTCAACCTTGTCAAAAATATGTTATTTGATATTGTATAAATTGATGTTATAGTATTGGTTAATATTTGGTTGAATAAAACAATGTTATCTTTTGAAAAAGAGTGTTGGTGGTTTGTTTTCAAAAAACAATTTTTTATCATTATACATGTTCTTTGACTTCTCTCTATCCCTCACCATGAGATAAGCTATATAGCGTTCCTATCCCAAAAAATCGTAGGAATGTTTTCTATCGCGTCCGCGCTTGAGCCCTATAAAGCGATAGTCTGCTGCGAACATAAGGTGCAGTCTAGGAAGCTCTACCTGCTGCCCCACAACTTTCAAATTTGCCGACAAGTATCAAAGCAAGGGGTAGTCCAGGAAGCTCTACCTGCTGCCCCACAAACCCCTCACCCCCTTCTTTTTTGGGGGGGGGGGGGGCAAGCATCAAAGCACGGGACAGTTCAGGAAGCTCTACCTGCTGCCCCATAACTCTCAAATTTGCCGACAAGCATCAAAGCAAGGGGCAGACCAGGATGCTCTACCTGCTGCCCCACAAACCCCCTCCCCTCTACCGACAAGCATCAAAGCAAGGGGCAGTCCAGGAAGCTCTACCTGCTGCCCTACAAACCCCCTCCCCCCACACACACAAGCACCTACGCTGGGAACATCAAACAGGTGCTAGGAAAATATACTCGCAATACCTGGGTGGAATCCTGAACTTGGCAAGCCAGTGCTGAGCTAAGATTTTCTACCATGACCCTGGCATATGGGTGCTGATCGAAATATGGTAAGGGACAGTCCAGGACACACCCCACCTGCTGTCCCTAAACTCCGGACAAGCATCAAAACCCTCTTTAGGACAGAGAGGGAATAACCAAGGTCTTCATTTTACATTAGAAGATCAAAAACAACCTATCATGATCCTTTGGCCGTGCGCTCAAAACAATACAACTATAATTACTAAGCGGTGCTAATGTTCCATAGGATGGCATACATCCAGCAGATTGGTACATTTTACATTTCCAAAGTACGCTCAGTACACAAAATTCTAACTTGATATTTATTCAAAATTCATAACTCCCAACTATTAGATCAATTGCATAGGTGGCTCACACACTTCTGGTATAGGGATATCCATAGTCACAACTGGATTGAATTTGATTAAACTGATTTAGGGGTATCAAGGCTTTTTTGGGTGACTTGGGGCCTTCGGAGAGGACCATCAACATCAAGGAAGCAAGCTGAGACATGGACTGGAACTGGCTCTGGAGTCTTTGCCTGGGGGCTGTTGGCTGCTCTTTTTCTGGTGGCTTTCTTTTTTGGTTTGGTCCGTACGGGACTTGAATCACCGCCCTCTGGGGGTGGGGGGTGGGGTTTGGTTGTTGCCTGTCTTGGGGTTTGACTCGGTTAGTTGTGGTAGGGGTCTGGTATAGGGGTGGGGGTGGGGGGTGGGCTGTTTCTGGGGTGGTTGTGGTGGGGCGGGGCTGGGGCCCGGGCGGGGGATTTGGTTGCTGGGTCTGTCAGTTGGGGGTGATGGAGTGCGTCCGGACGGGTACTAAAAGGTCAAAAGGCCCAGACCGGGGCCAAGTGCCCTCTTAAAGGGACAGCGGTTCAGCCTAGGATCGCAAGCAGTCGCAGAAGCCATCGAGCAATACGCGACTTTAATCCGTTTACTGGTTACTGGTTAACAGAGCTCATTCAATTCATTCCATTCACTCATTCAGGCAAGAGACATCGAGGAAGCAACATCGGAGCGAAGGAAGCTGTTCGTCGATAAGGGTGGAGGAGGGCGGGAATAACCTGCTGCACGTGCAGCCTACAGAACAAAGTAAATGGCCTATGCAGTGCAGCTACCCGATAGTCAACCTACCGACCAACCCGTCGACAATTTCCTTCGGCATAACATCTACGAAGACGATAAAATGTCAGCTGGTGTCTTCAACTTAGCAGATAGGGAGCTAGTGTAGGGACACCATAGGGAGCTTGATAGGAGACGACTGAGCGAGGCTGCCGCCGGAGACGGAATGGAAAAGCCAGCCTGTTGCCACCAGATTAACAGATATGGAGTCACACGCAGGCGTCCCGCTGCCCACACTCCGAAGTTTCCAGAGATCGCGACCTCAAATCTGTAATGGTGCCAGCGGACGAGAGGATGCTGCCCCCACTCCGGAGAGCTCCCGAAATGGACTCGGAATTGAAAAGACCGAGCAACCATTCAATTGCCTCAATGAGTTATACGGTTTTCTATTTGGCTCAAAACGTTTTTGATTATATCTCTATGTTGTAGCAAAAATTTGATCCTTTTGTTACCACCATCAAAATTTACACTTAGCTTTTACTAAGCGTGATACAAAAATACACTAGTCATTTTGACTTAGCTGATTGGCATATTTCAGAAATATTTATGTTCACTTTGTACACTAAATTCCAACTTCGAATGAAATCATACTTAAATTTAGTAACTTGTTTTTTTTGGTTAATTGCACAGGTGGCTTACACATTATTGGATTATTTTACATATCCATTAGTACAACTGGACTGAATTTGAAATAAGTACGGACGGACGTTTTGGAACGTACACGACATCCATGGCTTCTTATCGCACCGGCTGCCGAGACACTTTTCCTCCTTTTCCTTACTTGGACGCTCGTACATGGACGGAGATGTGGAACGATTTCCACCCGTCTAAACACCCCAGATGCCCCGATGAGACGTCATAGTCGCCGACCAATCGCGACTGACGTCTCATATTGCTTCGGTTGACACCTGGTAATGCTGTAGTTCGGACTGCACTCTAAATTTTCTTGAGTGCGTGTTGGGTCTATTCCCACTCAAGATGGCCTCAGAGCGCTAGCTGGTGCTGTGGCGGAGTGGCATGTGGGTGCATAGTATAACATGCTGCATGGGCGGACTGGAGACCCTACGGGATGAAGAAAACAGTTCCGGTACTTCTGCATGCCAACGAGTCTCCTCTTTTACTGAGGAGTGTACTGTTGAGGTTAAAAGTTAAGCACTTTACCCTTCAGTAATCAAGTCAATTCACCAGCTGGCGTATTCAATCAGGTCGTTGGGGACTTAGTTGACCCACGACCTGATGGCCAATTTATCAGCTCTCCTTAAGGGCATTAGAGCCTGGGGGATGAGGCTCGGATTCCTTCCCCCAGGATAATTTAACAGTCTGCTATGCAGACATTAACCAGTGGCACATGCCCATTACGGGCGAAAGCCACTTTAATTCAAAATCTCTCTCTCTCTCTCTCTCTCTCTCTCTCTCTCTCTCTCTCTCTCTCTCTCTCTCTCTCTCTCTCTCTCTCTCTCGCGAACAGAGCAGCGAGCAACTACACAGCGTAAATGGAGCTAGCGACGGAAGTTATTCCCGCCCAGGCGTTGAACGCACAAAGGGGTCTTAGCCTCTTAGTAGCCTCAGGTTGGAGTCTAAGAGCACATGAAAAGCGAACAACCTTGCTCTTGATATGGGGATATAACGACGAACAAAGAAACAAAGAACCCAGGAGTCGCAAGAGGGAAAATACGCGGAAACCGAGGGAGGCAGACACAGTTTACATGCGATCCCACTACTTCGACCCAAGGACAAAACAACCGCCAGCAGCCGACCGAGCCAATTACTACCACCACTACTATTACAGGGGACCGGCTTGAAGTATCGACTGCCCAGGCAAAGTCAGACCACGCTCTGACACAGGCACAACAGCAACAACAACCGCAAAAGAGACATTTGTCAGCGTTGTTGCTAAATCGCCTACTAGTAGGACACCACCTGCAAGCACCACATCAACGCCTACTAGAATACAGCAGGTTAGTAATGACCAAGTATTCGCAATTATTCAACGACATCTTAATCAAGCACAGAAAGCGAGAACTCCCTTCACAGTGGAAAAATCTGGAAAATCTGCTGACGGGGAAAAAGGTCACAAAAAGGAAACCTAAACGAGTCGAGGCTGAGGAGGACAGTGACCCGGATATTGCGAGGCTGCACACTCTTGGGATGCATGAGACCGCAATGGACCCACATATAACAAAGGACTTCGTCAAAGCAGTCACCTGTGATGCGTAGGAATCCCTCAGGACCAGGAGACCTTCAGCCCAGCAATGGCAATTTGGAAAAAATACCCTCCACAAATGCTAAAAGGAAGCATTTAAACAACACCCGACATCAACCTTAAAGACGCCGACGAGTTCTTAACAATTCTACATGGCATTCCCGACTCGGCGGTATAGAGAAAACCGGATGGCTGAGGAGATATGCGCAGAAGACACCCGCCGGCATACCTTCAAACCTGCTTCATAAAACAGCCCTTTTTAGGGCTAATTACCAAATTGCCTCTTACCAAGGGATTCAAGTTTGGCTTGGAATCACAATTTGATCAAACCACTATACCTGATCTGATCCTTTGATTACCGTTCAAAATTACAATCTCATACCTAATATTGACTCAAACATTTCGATTGTCGCTTAGACAATTTTATCAAAACATTTTAGGGACTTTTTATTACGTACACTATCGCTCTAGATAATATTCGATGGTTAGGAGATAGTTGTTGTTGTTGTTGTAGGGCTTAACGCCATTTTTCAGCACACGATAGGCTATACATGGCGGCCAGTATTAATGGTGGAGGAAGAAACCGGGAAATCCCCGGAAAGAACCACCGACCCACGAGAAGCTACTGGCAAGCTTCCTCACATATCCACATTCGCCGAATCCGAGACTTGAACCCACGCAGGCAGAGGTGAGATGGCAGTGATCCGTAACGGAGAGCGCTTTAGACCACTCGGCCACTCGGGGCCCCCGGTTAGGAGATAGGAAAATTTATCAACTATTTGAGAATTTGGCTAATTGCACAGGTAGCTAACACGCTACTGGTTTTATTTTTTGTCCATTAGTATAACTAGACTGAATTTGACTAATTAAGTACGGACTGGCGTTTCAGGGCCCTGTCGCCTCGCCAATGCCGAGTCCCCTTCCTCCTTTTCCTCGCTCGGACACCCGTACCACGACGGAGATGTGGAACAATTTCCACCCGTCTAAACACCAGGTGTCCCGATGTGACGTCATAGTCGCGACCAATCGCAACTAACGTCTCATACTGCTATGGTTGCCACCTGGTGCCGCTGTAGGATTGACTGCACACTTAAATTTACTTGAGTGCGTGTTGGGTCTATTCCCACTTACGAAAGTCTATCATTCATGTAGCGTGGAACTTATTGTTCCGCTACCTCATGGCTAAATTAACAGCACTCTTTGAGTGCATTAACGCCTGGGGGATGTTGCTCTAATTCCTTCCCCCAGGAATAATTAACAGCCTGCGTTGCAGGCACTAATCAGTGGCACATGCACTGATGTGCGCACGCCTCTTTAATTTAAAGATCTCTCTCTCTCTCTCTCTCTCTCTCTCTCTCTCTCTCTCTCTCTCTCTCTCTCTCTCTCTCGTGCCGGATTAAACCCTGTGGAGGCCCCTAAGCAGTCGAAATCTTGGGGCCCCCCTCGCAAATTATCTTCTAATATGTCAAGATCAAATCAATTCAATATTATTTTGATCCGTTGTCGCGGGGCCCCTAAAAGGCTTGGGGCCCATAGGCCGGTGCCTACTCTGCCTATTTGGTAATCCGGCACTGTGGGGCCCCTGAAAGGCGTGGGGCCCATAGGCCGGTGTCTACTCTGCCTATTTGGTCATCCGGTACTCTCTCTCTCTCTCTCTCTCAGTTTTCATTCATTCAGCAATAGTCGTCGACTAACAAATCAGCGAGAAGTACTAAGCAGCAGTAAGGAAAGTCAGAGATGGAAGTTTTCCCACAACAAGCGTTGAATGCGATAAGGAGGTTGAACCGCCAAATCGCTACAGAATGGAACCTCCGAGCTCAAGCAAAGCGTACTACGCTTTTGCTGATATGGGAAGAAGATAGTAGAAATAACTGGAGAGGTGCCAGTAGGAGTAATTGGAGAAACGCGCCGCCAAGAAGACCGACACAAAGAAGACAAAATGAGGTATCACAGAGGGAGCAAAACCTACAATTGCAAACTACAACTAGGCAACTACAAGTGACTCCCAGTGTCGGCACTACAATGACTCCCATTCACGGAATAACGCTAATTTCAACTACCACTAAATCACCTTCAATTATTCCATCAAATATAGGAACTTCAGATGAAACCCTAACCAGAAATGGAAAAGAGGTTCGGGGAACGGAGGTGAACACTCGTTAATAACGAAGTGAAACAAGGTCAGTGGCAATAGAGTACACCCAGAAAGAGGAAAAAAAATTGCCTTCACAATACCGCAGGAAATAAAGACATCATCTAATATAAGAAGATCGGTAGCAGCAGCATTACCATTAATAACCCGGCAAGTGATTACGAGCCCAGTGTCAATTCCAGTAGTATCAGCACTGATACCCTCTGCGGCAGCACTACCTAAATCACCAAATGGGAAAATGGCTGAAATTAAACCTACCAATCCTGGGAAACTCACAACAACAACAACAACAACAACAACAACAACAAAACTAGTGAGCCTACCAAAAAACAACCTACTACATCTACAACACATGTAAATGTAACCAACACGCCAGCTACTGGTACTAAACCTAAAGGTAAACAACAGACAACAACTACAAATAAAAAGAAACAAAAGAAGCAAAACCCAAAACAAGAAGCTGCCAAACTAAGATGGACACAGTCACACCTCATCAAATTGACGGGATTAATTATGTGACCGACCAATTTGACGAATGGGAACTAACCTACCTACTACAAAATGCTGACGCATCCACCTATTATACCGATGCACTCCGAACAATAATAGAGACCCACCAAAAATCTACTATGATGGATCATTGGGGAAAAAGTTCATTAAGAAATTTGAAGATGCAAAAGAATCCATCATAGATATCAGCACCCAAGGAGAACAGTGTTACGACTGCCCAATTACAATCCTGGCGATGCTGATCAACGAGCTTCTAAAATTCCACGGAGTGCAGCATCAGCCAATTCCAAAGCACCATCAATGGAAACTTTTGGTCCTGGGAGACCAATGCGGTATCGACGGATACAAGGGACGGAAAAGGGATAGCTTCAGTCCTCCAAAATCATACAGCCCTTCCTGTACCCGTTTTCTGAGGTGTAACCTCAGCCCTTTTTAGGGCTATTACATGTTGCCATTTAGTAAGAGATTACAATTTGGCTTGAAATCTCGACTCGATAATTCTATTGATAACCTAATATGATCCTTTGACCATCATTCTAAATTAAAACCACTCAAAATATTTGTCTGTCTTTGTGTTTGTCTGTAAGTTAAAAAATAGACGTATGCCTATAAACATTTCGTTTCCCTGGCTTGTAAGATAGTCTATGTGTTTATAAATGTAGGAGTGGTAATAAAGTGTGTTTGTAGGAAAAAGTGAACGTGTTTCTTTTTGGTCAGCGCGTTCCATGTTATTGATGGTGAAGTGGGTATTGTTAGTTTTTGTGGGGAGGGATGTTTTCCTTCACGTCCGTGCTTCAGACACATAAAATGCGAAGCGATCGTCAGTCTGGCTACCCATCGTTGACTGGTTAACATGAGTAGAATCACCAAATTGCTTTAACTCCAAATGCACCTGGAGTATGCCAGGCGCATCCTGGACGAGCTGGTCATGGAGGCGATCCAGGAAAGTCCCAGGATAGAAGAGGAGGAGGAAAAAAAGAAGAAAGAAGAGGAGAAGGAAAAGAAGAAAGAAATGTTTCTGCCTCACCTCATACTTAGGCCTATGTGTGAGGTCAAGCCTGATGTGAGGAGGCCACCGCCACAACCACTACCACCAGTACCAAGAACCACTGTCCACCAGACGGAAAACTGGGAGGAGGAGTTGGAGAGACAGCGTCAAGAGTGGGAGCCGCAGCGTCGGCAGGAGATAAGGAGGCCACAGCACCGACGGGTGTGGAATAGAAGAAGACAGAGGGAAGTCTTCACTATCCCTCAGAGTGAGAACTGAGATATGAGGCCACTCAACTCCCCTCTGCGCTCCCAAGAACAAATGTCGATTGGGAGAGTGACTGGAGCCAACGTAGCGTGTTTGGTGCCCGGCCTGGAAGGTGCCAGCATTAACCAGGTGTATTTGGAGTTATAAAAAAACAGCCCTTCTCAGGGCTAACCAGATCTCTAAAAAAGACAGACTAATCAAGTTGCCAAAAAAATATAAATGCGTGTGTGTGTTTGTGTGTGTATGTGTGCGTGCGCGTACGTTTGTGTGTATGTGTGCGTCTTTCCCTTTATAAACCCATTGTCCCTACACTCATGAGAGTTTCTTTTGTGTGAATGTGGAGTAGTGGACTATAAACACTAACTTCTTTGCTGATGTGATTGTAGGTAATGGTGTGTTTTATATATAAAAACTTTCCTTCTCCACTGTGTATTGATAGAAAGTATAGTGGTTTTCTTAGTATTAGTGTGTTGTTTTGTATAAAAATTTAGTTTAAATTAGCACTCTCATCACTGAAAGGTTTGGTAGGTGATATGGGTAGTTGGTAAGAGGGGATGTTGTCCTTCACGTCCGTGCTTGAGATCTCAAGTGGAGCGTTCTTCAATCGCGCCATTCAACATTGAATAACAAATGGCTTCAAACCACATGGAGAAGATGATGAAATTGCAAGAGGTGGTGGATACCATAGGCACGGTGGAAGAAATGCTCATCAGAATAGAATATGGGGCTTATAGTCCGCACAGACTGAAAATGGAGATTAATAATTTGAAGAAAGGGAAAGAAATATTGAGAGATTAATCAAACAGGAAAATAATTAAAGGAGGAGAAAGAGGAAAAAGAAGAGGGTGTGTGTGTGTGTGTGTGAGAGAGAGAGAGAGAGAGAGAGAGAGAGAGAGAGAGAGAGAGAGAGAGAGAGATTTGGATTTTTAACGTAGCTTTAACAATTTTTCAGTCATATCGCTATGATTTCTGCAGTGTGGCAGTTTATAATGATGTCTCGCACTGGGGAATCATGCCGCAGACATGTAGCGTCATGTCCCATCCAGTCACATTATCCTGACACCAGGCCGACCAGTCCTAACACTAACCTCTTAATGCTGAGAGCCAAGCGAGGCAGCTGTTAGTACCATTTTTATAAGTCTTTGGTATGACTCGGCCGGGGATCGAACCCACGACCTCCCGTATCCGAGGTGGAAGCTCTAACCACTAGGCCACAGGAGCGGTTAAAAGAAGAGATTAGAAGATGGAATGATAAGATTGAAAAAGAAGAGGAGAAAGAGAAAAGAAAACAAGAGGAGAAGAAGGAGAGAAGAACGAAAGTGGGAAGAAGAAGAAAAAATGTAATGGAGAAGATGAGAAGATGGTGTAGAAGAAGAAGGGAGGAGAGAAGAAAGTTAAACAGCCCTTTTTAGGGCCACTCCATTGTCTCGAAAAGATGTCTATTCTCCCTTGCCATATTTGTTTGTTTGTCTATGTCTATGTCTCTATACATGTTTCTATGTCTACGTCTCTATTGTGTTTGTCTCTACCTAGAGTAGTGCGTATTCGGGTCAGCCACTTGCAACATTGTTGCCAGTGTCCAGTACCGTGAAGTCAATTCCCATTGACCCTAGAGTGGCCCATGTCAAAGTCCCATTTGACTCCATAGTGAAAAAGACCAAATTTAACATTAGACCCTATGTGACCCTATATAGCCCCGCCCCCCCCCCCCCCTTCACTAGTAGCACGTCCTACGCATTTATTTAGAACTTTTGGTTTGATTAAATTTTAGCCCTTTTAATTCCGATCGATTTTACACATTTTTTCCACGTCATTTTTTTTATTTTGTTTCAGCTGCCGAATATGCCATATGTGGCATTAGTGTTTCTGCCAAACATAGCCTTGATTCCCTGGAAATCGGTTAATTGACTGGCTTTTCAAATAAACAAATTATCTAAACCCAATTGCTCGATTCCTTTGAAAGGTGAAAAGGATTTTTCAAACGAAAACCTGCGAATTACAGATTTGAGAATTCCATTAATGGGAGCACTCGTAGACTTGGCAGGCTCGACCACTTTCAGGACTGGGGTTTAGGAATCTTGCCAATTACATTCAAATAGCCAGTGTGATGGAACGTCTCAGACTTCATGATTACTTACGGGTGTGATGAACATTCGCCGACTTTTAATACAAAATTATCAAGATGGAAAAACAGTATGGTATTATCTTCTATCTTGATCCCTATATATGCACAAGGTTCGACTATAAAACAGTAGCTTCCATTTGTTTCATAGAAATATCTAATAAACAAGGAAATTACGCGAAATATTTTATTTTTTTGGGAAAAAGTGGCAAGTGATAATCATTTTTCTGAGTTCCGATCACAATGAGATAGAATTTCAGAAATATTTATAAAATCCTACAAAATAGGTTTCCGTGATGTAATGGCTTTGAATATAATTGATTATAAGAATAATGTCATGGAAATGCTAGATATCTTACAATCAAAACTGGCACTTCGAAACAAGGAGAGAAA